>QRDG01000578.1:0-76452 GCA_012064385.1 Puccinellia tenuiflora | reverse complement strand
TTCTAAAGACCAAGTGATCATGGGCAGACTGCTGGTGGCTTCGTGTCTAGTCTAGTCTCTTATTCCTACTCCCTCCAGTCCAATAAATAAGGCGTCCTTGTTTTACTGTTTTTTCTTTGACCAAGAATTACTTCAAATAAATTATTGATATAAAATTAGCATCATCGGAAAGTGTTTTTCAATATGAATCCAACGATGCTAATTATCTAGAATATAATCAAGATATTTTTGCTCAATTTTTCCGGTCAAACTTTGTTTTGAAATACGTGTGTGCCTTATTTATAGAACGGAGGTAGTATGTCGTACTATGTTCCTGTTGGTTAGCTGAAGTGTTTAGCTGTTTCTCCCTTGGGCATGAGGCCATGATGTAATCCTAACTTGAGTACGCTGCGTTGTTTCAAACCTGTGATTCTCCAGGCTTTATATTAATTTAAACTCGGACATTTGATATGCCTTTTATCTAAAAAAAACGGCGCTATTTTTTTCCCCTTTTTTGCGAGATACGGCGCTATTGTTCGATAGTGGAGACCGGAGAGTGTAAGCTAACTCTATAAAACCTTCTTTATTCCAGCAGAAACGGAGAAAATATTCTGCAAGCAAGTCGGCAGAAATAACTTCCACGAAATTTATCAGCACGATCGAGCTGGTTGATGGCACATTTGCATCACAATCAGACGGATTGGCGTTCGTCCCTGCTAACTAAGTAAGCTCGTCCATGCATCAGTTATTAGCAATCAGTGATACAGACGCAGCTTCAGATCCAAACCGCCCATCTGATTCTGATCTCCCCCCCCTGCTTCCACCTTGATCACCACCATCTGCTGTTACCAGCTTGCATTTACGGCCGGCACCTTGCTGCCGGTGACCGTCTGACGCCATTAGCGACTCGAGCAACGGTCGCGTCCTCTTCTGCGCGTGCTCACGGCCGGAGCTGCCCAGCCGGAGCGTGGCATCAGCCCGCGTGCGCCCCGGTCGTCGAGCCGTCGAGGACGCAGCGTCGCTGGGCGGACCGCGGATCACGTTGAAGGGTGGTGGCACGCCGTAGATCGGAACAAAGGCTCTCCAGCCAAGCCGGCCGGATGCCGGCACGTTGGGCATCGGCGGCCCAGCCGCAGGCCGGAACGCAGGGTAGTTCGTTCTTGGATCAACCGTCGCCAGCGTCCTGCCATTGATCCGGCGCCCGTGCGGGTCGAGGTACGGCAGACTCACCATCGTCACCTGGTTGCTGGCAGGGCGAGCGTACGGCACGTACCTGACAGCGAGCGGCGGCATGGGCATCGGGATGGTGCGTGGTGAGACCTGCACCTGCGGACACCAGCACTGGATGGCATTGAGGTTACCATGATGCTGGCGCGGCAGCGGGTTGGGAGCAGGCGCGGCGGCGGCGACGACGGCCACGGGGGCAGCAGCAGCCGCAGCTGGGACTGGGAGATGGCTGGTGTGCCCGGCGGGCTTCCTCGTCCTGGCGCTGGCGCCGGCACGGGTGTGGGCGCTGCAGTGGCCGGCCATGGCCTGCTGGGTCGGGAACGTCTTGCTGCACTCCAGGCACGCGAAGGAGGTGCGCTTGGGCTTGCGGGCGCGGGCAGCTGGCTTCTGCTTCTTGTCCTCCTTCGCTTCCGGCGGCCACACCGTGGAGCACGAGGAGGAGGACGACCCCGTCGCGCCGGCGCCAGTGCCAAAGCGGAGGCTGGCCTTCCACTCCCAGGACGGTCCATCCATGGCTGGCTAGCTGGTGATGGATGATTTGCTTGGCGGCGTTGGATCCAGAGGCCGGCGTCGCCATTTCTTATAGGGAGGGGCTAGGGCAAGGAGCCCGTTTCTGAAGCGTACGTGTCATAGGAAATGGCGATGGTGGTGTAGCGCGACAAGCCGGACGAGGCGAACCTCCCCTAGGTGCGTGTACACGTGTGAAGGGTGAGGTGTAAGTCTGTAACCTATGTTTCTCAAAAAAATAAGTCTGTAACGTATGCACGCATATACATTTTTTGTGGGGACAAAAACAGGGCTTTATTGGTCACTAGGATATAGATGCACAATCACGAGTGGGATCAAACTGCTCCACACAACATGGAGCTAAATCGTGTGCCGCATCATGGCACAAATAGGAGCAGCTAGAGATAGTAAACCCACCTGTGTAGTTTCGTATGTAAGTCGGAATAGTTTGTTGCTATGTGCTAAATCGACACACACGTCACCTTCTCCTCCTATGTACGCTATGACCTCTCTACCAACCATTTAGGGCCTTCTTGGATTGTATGAAGAAATTTTGGAGTATTTTATTTAAGAAACAACATACCGCAAGAACGATCGCTCGAATATCATGATAAAATTTTCTAAAGGAAATTATCGTATATTCATCCATACAAACCTAGCACGGTTCAGTTATTATTGGGCCACATCGAATGCACAGAGCCATATTTTGGTTGAGAGGATGAAAAGCGTCAGGACCAAACATATCGGTTATTGATTTAAAAAGAAACATAAGACCAAGTCTCGTGACAACTACCATCTCCAAACTCTACCATAAACCCATCATTAAAAATATCTAAATTCATAACAATCCATAGCGTAACAAGAAACATGGTAACGAAAGACACAATATTAAAGTTTTAATTGTCATCCATATGCCCGATGTTTTGAGGGTCTAAGAAACATGTCAAACATGGGGTTCTCACCAATGAGGCGAAGCTTTGAATAACAACTTTAACAAGGATACGACATACGAATGGGTAGTGAAAGGAAGATCTAACAATCTTACTAAGTGTGTCGTTGTACGTTTCGACCGTTTATTTGTTCAGAGGGGTGGCGATCGGTAGATCGTGATAGTAGCACAAGGGAGACATATGCATACAGGTTCAGACATCAGCCAAAAAAATCCAATAACAGCCATTTTCCTATTTTGTGACGGTTTCTAGTGTCTCTTATGCTCAGCACAATCTCGAGGAGGTATCAATCTCGCCATGGTGTGTGTGATGGATGAATGGGGCAGGTTGTGATGAGATGTGAAGCGATGCCCCTCAGCAGGATGCTATTCCCCGTTATATAGACGGTGAAAATTAGGGTTACACGTGATGAGTCGGTTTACATATGGTAGATATAAACATAATTTTTTAGCAAAATTATCTAGATCCCATCATAGTCGGTTACAAGGCATATCCCCTGTAATCCAAGTGGCCAAGTCCTCAGGCTAGACTGCCCTTTTCCGAGTGGTCCACATTTGGCATATGTGGGCCTACCCAGGACGGCTTCAACACTAAGTATTGTAGGTTTAAGTTCCTATACTACTTGGATTAAATCAATAATGACCACTAAAAATTGTGAAAATAATTTTTTACACGAAGATCGTATTTTTTTGGCCCTAGGAATGTCATTCTACAAAACATAGCACATGGCTAGTAACATGAAAATGTTTCATTGCAAAATCTCTTAAATAATTCCACAAAATACCAAAAATGTTACCTCAATTCTCTATGCAAACACCTTCAGCGAAACCAAAGAACAAACCTTGCCTAGGACTTTTGAGTGAATATTCCTTGAAACCTTCAAGTCTACGTTTTTGCGCTATCCGGGTTGTAACCAACATAGGTCTGAAACATCTAAGTGAAGTTTTCTTGGTACCTCCGAGTTGGGATATAGTGGCTTCAGTCCAGTCCATTTTCAGAGTGTATTTTTGTTCAATCCGAAACTTCCGAGTTAAATTTCTTGACGTGTCGTGTTTCTTGAGGTGTTGAAGGCATGCCAGCCCTGGATAACTTTGAACTAGTCTGATAGTTTTGGGTGATTATCAATGACATAGCCACGGGAATCGCACAAGGGTGATGTCGTCTAAATATGGATCGCTTCTCGGGTCACCCTCTCGAGCAACATGGCAATAATCTAGACAGATCGAGGAAGCAGAGGCAACGACGAGATTGGATTGGGGTGGTTCAGGGTTAGAGATGGGGTTACGCCTCGACGATCGGTGCTCGTGTGGCCTAATGGTTTATATACTACCCAACATGGTTAAATCACAAGTTCAGAAAATCGAATTTTGCAAAGGTGAAAACTAACATGGCACCTGGTCACTATTTTTGGCTCGTGTTCCTCTAAGTATTACTAACCAATAAAGGATTCCTATATGTTCTACTCTCCAGAAGAACTACTCCCTCTGTTCGGGTGTATTAGGTCTACTAGCGCTCTGAACGCAAGCAAGGCGGGAGTGGCTACATATATCCCCCTTCCAAATTTGTTAGCCAATTTGAGCTTTATAACTTTTAGTGATTCATGAAACCATAGTTATTCCACCTCCTCATTAGTGACCCTAATACCGCAAAAACAATTGTGAGGCATTAATTGAAACACCTAACCTAAATGAACTATCTACTGGCCATAGAAGGCCTAAGACACCTGAAAGAACAAACTATGCCGAGATGTCGCCTACAGGGGGGGGGGTGGTGAATAGGCGATTAAAACTTTTCCGGTTTAAGGCTTGATAATTGCGGAATAAAACTATGTGTTTAAATTAACAAGCCAACAACCTAATTACTAGGCTCACCTATGTGCACCAACAACTTATGCTAAGCAAGGCAAGCAACAAGGTGATAGCAAGATATAAAACTTCAAGCACGAAGGCTATCACAATGTAAATTGCATAAGTAAATAGCTCGGGTATAGAAATAACCGAGGCATGCGGAGACGAGGATGTATTCCCGAGTTCCTCCTTGTTAAGGGAGTACGTCTCGTTGGAGGGGTGTGAGCTCGCCACAAGAGGCCTACTCAAGATGCCACAAAGGCCTCACCCTATTCTCCGATGAACCGCACCCAAGGGTTTGGTTCACCTTCCACTATCGGAATCCTTCGAGGCGGAATCCGGAGCCTTTACAACTTTCTTGGGGCACACACCCACAACTCAATTGGGTCTCCCAAATCTTGCCGAAGCTTCACAAATTGAAGTCTTCGCGACACACCAACCGTCTAGGGTACACAATGCACCCAAGAGGCACAAGCTCTTGGGAACACAATGCACCCAAGAGTAACAAGCTTCTCAACGTCAATCCCACGAATCTTCGTGGAGAGCACAACACGATGCAACTAATGCAAAAGGCAAGAACACACCAAGTGGTCAAATCCTTCACTCCGAAATCCAACCAAAGCAACTAATGCTATGGAGGGATTTAGCAGGAAGAACAAGGGGATGAACACAAAGCAACCCCAAAATCTAGATCTACTTGGTTCCCCTCACTTAGAGGAGGAATGGATTGGTGGAATGGTAGATCTAGATCTCCTCTCTTGTTTCCCTAAAGGTGGGCAAGAATCATTGGAGGGAAGTGGAGGAATCAAGCTCACAAGATTGCAACAATGGAGGATAGAGAGAGAGTGAGTGATCTCAAAAAGTTAAGGAACCATTGGGGAAGAAAGGGCCCTTAAAAAGGTGCCCTGAGAAACTGGCCGTTGGGCTCAGATTCCCGCAGGGCCGGTAGTACCGGCCCAAAGGGCGGTACTACCGCCCCACACAAATCAGCACACCAACGACACACTGCAGAAAAACCCGCAGGGCCGGTAGTACTGCCCAAAAGGCTGGTACTTCCACCCCCACCCAAACCAGCCGACCAACGGCTAGCTGAGAACACCTGCACGGCCGGTAGTACCGGGAAATGGACCGGTAGTACCGATCGACCCGGTACTACCGAAAGAACTTCCGGGCCACTTCTGGAAAAAGACAGAGGCTTAAAAACCGGAAGTGGCCCCAGTACTAGGCCCGGTACTACCGGCCATGGTCCGGCCGGGGTACTGGCTAGTACCCCGGTACTACCGGTCAGAGAAAAGCAGCAAATCCTGAAACTGAATAACTTTCGCCCACGAACTCCGTTTTCGATAATCTTGGACTCGTTGGAATCGTCACAACGAGCACTACAAGAATATGCAGAGAAACATCATAGTTCAACAAGATATTATAAAAACAAATGGGGAAAGGTTAAACCTCCTTTTTGAAAACCGGAAATACCGTATCTTTTGCAATTGAAGTCCGAATGAAGTAAAACCAATTTTGTTGGAAAGAGGACGACAAATGCTACCCTTGGAAATGACAAACAAGCAATGGAGATTTTGCAAAGAAATGTAAGAGAGAAATCTTCCGCACGGATGAACCGGCAAAATCTCCAATACCGAAAACGCAATAGGGTACGCATATGAAAACCATTTTCGGTGAACTTAGCCTTGTCATGACAAGCACGACAAGCACCAAGACCACACCACGATAAGAGACAAATAAGAACCAATAAAGATGATTGCATGGATGCAAATGTTTGTGCTCTCTACGACGATATGATCACGATATTCGGTCGAGAGCCCCTCTTGATAGTACGGCTATCTATCCTATAACCCGGTCTCTCCACTAACAACATGAGACCGGTAAAATAGAAACCCTATCAAGATCATACCTTTGCCTTGCGCATAATCCACTTGAGGTCGATGAAAGACGATCTTCATCTCCTCAAGATGCACCACCTTTCTCGATTGCGCTTCGCTTGGTGAAGATTCACATGTTGCTCCCCCATACACCAATATGGGAGAAGCACTCTTCGGCATATCTTCACATGGCCTTGAGAGTTGACCAACTCGCACTTAGCCTTGATCAACAACTACTCTTCTTCCCTTAACCTTGACTCCAACAAATGGAGATCAAGCAAAGCATATGGACACACCTACAAGCAGCTCAATACAAACATTAGTCCATAGAGATTGTCATTAATTACCAAAACCACACATGGGAGCAACCATGCACTTTCAACACCCCAACGGATGGAGTACCAAATATTTGTGTAAAATTAATTATGCCACGCGGTTGGTACATGATATAAAAACAATGCTCCCTCCATTCTGTTTTAGTAGGCGTGTAACGAAATCTAGGTTATTGGGTTCATTATATATGAATCAGGTATTAGTTAAGTGTTTTGATTGCGTGGAGGAATTGGAGATTGTGACCAAGAACACTACTGCAGAATAGGCTATTAGTGACAGGCTGAAAATGCCCATTAGTGAAGGGCATGGAGTTGCTGGTTGAGCAGGTTGTTCAGATGGTGGCTGAGCTGGGAGTCGTCGAGATGTGCGAGCACGAGGTGGTCATGGCCATGGAAAGCGTGGAAATGACCGATCACGGCATGAAGGTGGATAAGAATATCCCCGCACCCATCGTCATGCATTCAACTTGAGAGGCAATAAGGTTAATGTTTTCGGTGACGTTAGTCTGTTCATATGTTTAGGTTGCTGACTACTGGTGCCCAAAGACCCTACATCGTTGCGACGTGTGTAGGAGAGATTTTGGGTGAAATTTTTTGTTTTTGGAAGGAGCGATTTTTGCATGTAATTTTTGTGGGGAAGAACGACAGAGAGAGGGGGTGATCGAGGTGAAACGGCCGATGCGGTAATTGCATGACCTAGATCCATGCAAACCGATGGGGTTTGCTGGTACGTGGGACTAATAATGTTCATTGGCCTTTCCTAGTTAATAGCCACATCAAATGAGAGAAATAGGAGGGATTACAGCGCGTCGGAGGGATTTTTTTGCACAATTAGCACTTTCATTGGTCGGGATGATACCCTTAAACGCCTAATAAACCAGAATAGAGGGAGTATTATCCTGGTTTGTTTGATGAAAATCAATGGGGCTCTAGATAAACCATATGTGGCAGAAAATAACCATTGGAAATCGATGCATCATACCCTAGGGTAGATGTAAGACTGTAGATTAATCTAAATTGTTCATAATGTGTCTGACTTGAAAAATTTAAGCTCGAGTACCTGACTTCTGTCAAGGCATCATATTTTTACTTATTTAGTGGTGTTTTATAGAACCTCTAACTTTGTAATGAAAGCATAATGATCCTCTTCTTATCTAAAGATTATTTCCACTGTTTAGATATGACGGTGGAGGCGCGGCGCCATGCACGGTGGAGACGCCCCTGCTGCAGCGGTCGAGGGTTCCGGGCTTCACGGCCCATCTGGGTCCGTGTGGGCCTGTGGCTGGAGGCTGTGGCGGCAGGTGGCACCGGGATGCCTGGTGGCGCCGGTTGCTTGGCACCGTGGCGGTGCCGGCGGCCGGTCAGGTTTGCGGCGGGCTGGTTCTCCACTGTCCAGTCCCGTCGGCTTGGTTTTAATAAATGTCGCGGTCCTTGGATCCCTCTCACGCCAAGACGAAGATCTACTAGATGTCTGTTTTCTTTGATCTGGCCGGAGTGTTGAGTTCCGGAAGGCTCCGTCGGCGAACTCCATTGGGCAAATCAAGCCTGAAGAGATTGACAGATCGGGTGGGATTCGGTCACGCGCAACCATGTTTTTTCTGACCGTTTGGTTTCAGTGGAAGCGTTGTGAAGTTCTGCAGTCTGTTGCCATCGTGGACTTGTCTTTTGTTCCATGGTGAAGTCAGAGTGCGGAGAGTGACATGAAAGCCGTGATTTGAGGACTAGCAATGGTGGTTCGAGTCCTGGTGGGGATGAGGGATTGGCTTCGTGATTCGTAACTTGGAGCAACGGCAATGGTAAGAGGGGGCGATAGTACAGGAGAAGTTCTGAGTCTAAACTTTCAGGGTGAAACCCCAAGGTCTGGCCTTAATTGGTTGTGCCTGGCAATTGCCTTGTTGAAGGCATTGTTTTTGTGAGTGTGAAAACCTATGATCTATGATCAGGGCGACGATAGCGTTTCAGCATTGTTTCCTTCTTGGAGGCGTTGCTTGGAGAAGCTGGACTTTGTGTTTTGGTGTTAGGTCTGCTACTACAATGGATGGATCACTGCAGCGGGGCTTTTCTTTTTTGTAATTCTTCATGTTTTTCTGGGCTGTGTGCATCTATGTGGCCGTTAGGGCAATGCGTTGTCGTAGAGACTGGGTGTAACTGGTGTCTTCGCGATATTAATATATGCTCCTTATCGAGAAAAAAGATATCAAGTTTTAGATATCCTACCAAAAATGGCATTGTAAACAAAGGAGAAATTATAACCATGCCAGTTTTAAAATTAGTCACAAATTATTGTAGGACAATTTTTGCAATCTCTTACAATTTTGTATATGTTATTGTTGCTATACTCAAGAAATATTTAGATGTGCTACCAGAAAAATATAAAACTAAATTATAAATCAGGAAAAGTCGATCGAAAGAGATATGTATATCCATCAATTTTGATAACATGATATGATTTGTTTCATATAGCTAAAACACAATCCTTGATCAGTGAAGAACCATAGGAGCAATAATATAATTAAGTTGCTTAAACTAAAACATACATCAGATCTGTCCTAAAAATCAGCCAAATGGTAATAACTAAAACACATAACAGCTTCAAGGTAAGATCAGTGAGGATCTCCACGACTCACTAGAGAACAAGCATGAATGATATGGTTTGTTTGATATAACTTCAACACGAGCACTGATCATATAAGCACAACAAAAAGAACAACAATAAATTACTGAACTAGCACATAATCGGATACTTCATGATAAGAATGAAATTGGCACACAGATCCTCGCTGAAATATCATCCAAATCCTAATGCCTATGCAAACCACGGCTTCAAAGTAAGATTAAGCTTCAGAGTCTCCAGCTTCCCTCCTTTCTCCTTATCCTTGGTGACCATGCTCTCAGATGGCATGGGGTCAAGGATAGATTCACCATTGCCATCACATAAAAACCTATACTTAAGTATCGGAAAAAGTATAAGCTTCTGCTGACCCTTGCGATACCTTTTCCAGAAAGCCTTGTTTGGCTGTAGTGGATTCATTGGCGGCGGTGGATCCATGGTGATGTCTTTGGCCCTTTTGCTCATGTATTCCTCGTGCTCCCTCCTAGCCTCTAGGACCTCTCGACGGTGCTTCGTCATGTGGCCGCCACGAGCATGGAGGTTTGTAAAAGTTTTGGGGCAGTAGGAGCAGTTGTAGATCGGACCAGTAACCACTGGCACCTCATCCAATCGCCTTGATCCGCTGGAGCCCGAGGCCATGATCTTGCTATGCTCTGAGCTCTAACGAAAGCGGGCTTCTGAGTACAGAGAGCTGGAGATCTGTGTGCTATGCGTATAGTAGAGGCCGGGTGGGTGCTTTTAAACAAGTTTAGGGTAGTTAATGGCTTTAGGGATACAAGGAACCTCATAATAGTTCATTTATTCTTATTTCTATTTAGGATACAAAAATAAGTAGCGCGCGACGAGATAAATATGCCAAAAAATAGCATAATAACACTAGCAAACACTAAGTTTAGTAGCTTATGAATGCGTAATGATAGTTCTCTCACGAATTAATTGAGTATAGTAAATGGCTAATGCTACAGAAGGCAAACGAAACAAGGCAATGTGCCCGATTGACCGTGTTCAACTTGAGCGATATCGCGATATAGCATGCCCGTCCAAAGAGTGGCATGCATTTCGAAGCATGATTCAAGAACTTGAAGCCATACATTTCCTCTGCTCGACGTGAACAATATGGGCAGGCTCACTAATACTCTCAAGGCTCGGAACCAAGATTCTTTATCTATGTTTCTAATATCTTATTTCTGACTCATTTTCACAGACGTACATTCCGGGGATCTCAAAATTTGTCTACTACCGACTATCTACCTATTATTATATTATTAAAATAAGAGAGATTAAATCCCCCACATTTGGCCATGTAGGCTACAATATCTGCACCACCCAATCACGCTGGGTCCAGAATATAACGGTGGAGATCAATCCCGTGTATAATTGTACGAATTCAAGTACACACGAGCGGGTTGATAATGCTGTACTCAATTTTACGGACTTGGTCTTTGGTAATGTGGAATAAAACAATGAATATGTGCATGTGTTGGAATCGGTTTGCATCGAGCACTTTCTAATCCAAGCAGTAGATTTTGACAGAAAAAGAAATAAAAAACATACATTCATATACCTTTTTCTGAGCAATTGGAATAGGATGCATATAGTGTACGTACCATATTTGCAGCGATTAAAACTACTACCATTTAATGTTCTAAAAATACTAATATTAAACGAAAAAAATAATTGGCATGAAGGAACAAATTTTACAACCGATCTTATTATGTTCTACGATTGTGTGAACATTGATAGAATACGTGGGTAGCACAGGTATGCACTATCTTAGTGCGGTTGTTGTAAACATGTATGTAATCTACCTTATGCATATATATGAGAAGGAGGACGCCCTGAAGCGATGCACTCATCTCCACCAAACCAATCTCATAGTTTTACTTTCATAGAATGAGAGCAAGATTGATCTAGCCATGATGACTTCCGCCTACAGCTCTTCCACCTCTTCCAACTCTGCCACGTCCGACACCTTCTCCTCATCCACGTCCATGAGCTTCAGACGCATCGTCCTCTTCCATGGTGCCCTTCAACTTCGCCAACCTGATCACCACGCTAGCTAGATCAATCCAAGTGGATTTTAAAGTCGAGAAACACGTGTAGACGCCTCTATTGTCCAGCAAACTCTTCATCCGTTGTTCAACTTGGAGCATTCCCAAAATCTTGTAGTCTTCAGGACATGTCGAACAGCTTTGTCGGTCTTCGTAAGGCGGCTTCTCAAGCCGGAAGAACACTTGAGTCCCGATTGACACGCGTCCGCTGATTTGACGGCTATGCCAGATATGGCAGATCTCATTTGACCGGCATCTTTGAATGCAGGGGCTAGATTGTGTTTTCCCGCGTAAGAAACGAGGCATAGGAGAGAAGGATCTCCCCATAACGGCACGATCTCGTGACGCGTGGCGGAAATTTCGCTTCCGTAACCACCCGCACGAATCTCGGCACATCGCTATAAAAGGGGTCTCCTCGTCTCCGTCGGAGCCACCGCTTCCATTCGCTCAAGACCTAGCCCTCTCGCCTCCTCTAGATCTCACTCCTTTCCGAGTTATCCCGAGCTCCATGGCCTCCGGCGCTCCCAACTCCCATGCTCCGGCCGTCGAGCTTCCACGCAACACGCCGCCGCCGATGGGAACCGCGGCGTCCTTGGCCGCCACCACCACTGCTGCAACCTCCTCTGCCGCTGCACCGAGCTCCTCCACCACGGCGATCTCAGACCGTGATGAAATCGCCTTTGCGCAAACCGCGGCAGAGGCTGCGGCAACGGTTCCGTCGGTCACCATGGCCGTCGACGATGCGGCCGAAAAGACAAGGGCTACGGAGGAAAAAGAAGAAGAGGAAGCCGGCGACAACGAAGGCGCCGCCAGCAACCCTGCCCACAACTGGGTCTGCTCAGGGGTGGAAGAAGGCGAGCTTGAAGGAATGGCGGAGGACGGCGTCATCCCTCCGTCTTCTGAGTCCGTTCTGACTTGGCGATCCGCCTTTGGCGATCCGTCTCCTACCCCGATCAACGACGAACGGGTACTTCTTTCATCCCACATCGCCAGGGGTTTCTCTTTGCCGCCTTCGGCTTTTATGCTGGAGATCCTAGATCATTATGGTCTCCCGCTCCACGACATAACTCCGAACAGCCTGGTTTACATTTCCGGCTTTGTGGCACTTTTCGAAGGCTATTTAGGATTAGCTCCTAGGTTAGACTTCTTTAAATACTGCTTCGGTGTGAAGAGGCAGACTGTGAACAAGGAGCTGCTGGTAGTCGGCTCCATAAGCTTCAACATGCGCCGGGATTTAGATTCGTACCCTCAGGTGCCAATCATTGATTCGGCAAAGGGGTGGGCTTCCACCTTCTTCTACTGCAACGACGTGGCGCCCCCCAATAGACTGCAGGGGCTTGCCGCCTTCGAGTACCGAGTCGACATTCCTCTGCCATCATGGAAGCAGAAGCCGTCGGCAAAGATGCCGTCTGCCCTTGCCGCCATAAAGGCAAGGATTTCGGAGTTAACTGTTGGGAATATGCCCTAGAGGCAATAATAAAATGGTTTATTAGCATATTCATGTTTATGATAATAGTTTATTCTCCATACTATAATTGTATTAATTGGAAACATAATACATGTGTGGGATATAAACAAACAGGTGTCCCTAATAAGCCTCTACCGGACTAGTTCGTTAGTCAAGAGATGGTTAAAGTTTCCTAACCATGGACTTGTTATAGTCACTTGATAACGGAGTCATATCATTAGGAGTAATGATGTGATGGACAAGACCCAATAATAAAAGAGTTGCAATTGATCGTGTCATACAGTTTCATTGTCAACGCTTTTGTATATGTCAAGTATAGTTTCCTTAGACCATGAGATTATGTCACTCCCGTTTACTGGAGGAATACTTTGTGGACATCAAACGTCGCTTCGTAACTGGGTGATTATAAAGGTGGCTTTCAGGTATCTCCAATGGTATTTGTTGGGTGACATGAATCAAGAGTGGGATTTGTCCTTCCTTGTGACGGAAAAGATATCTCTGGGCCATCTTGGTAATATAGCATCAGAAAGGTTGCAACCATGTGATTAAGTGTTAATCGCGGAGATCCTGTATTATGTACTAGTAAAGAGAACTTGCCAGGTAACGAGATGAAACTAGATATGGAGATATCGACGATCGAATCTCGGGCAAGTTAAATATCGGTGAGACAAAGGGAATCGTATACGAGATTAAGAATCTCCGGCATCGTGGTTCAATCGATAAGGAACTTCGTTGAATATGTAGGAGTCAATATGGGCATCCCGGTCCCGCTATTGATTATTGATATGATCATGTCTACATGTTCTCGAACCCGTAGGGTCACACACTTAACGCTCCGAGGTAGCTAGGGTTAGCGATGAGATTTTTGATGGTATGAATGAATGGTGATTCGGAGTCTCGGATGGGATCCTAGACGTCACGAGGAGATCCGGAAGAGTCCGGAGAATAAGATTCATAAAAGGAAAGTGTTTCCGGAGGTATAGGAAAGGTTCCGGAATATTTACATAGGGTACCGGAAGGTTCTAGAAAGTTCTAGAGGAGTCTAGAAGTGGGACCCACATAAGATATGGGGCCCACATGGACCAAAGGGTGCAGCTAGCCACTTGGGCCAGCCGCACCACACAATGGCCCATATGGGCCAAACCGGAGTCCTAGGAGGAAAGGAGAAGGAGGAGTCCTAGGAGGACTCCACTTGCTTGGGGGCCAAGCAAGCCCTAGGCCGGCCGGGCTAGGGTTCCCCCTTGCCCTCCACCTATTTAAAGGGAGGAGGGGGTGCGGCACAAGCTAGTGCTTGGAGCCCTAGCCGCCACCCCCCAAACCCTAGCCGCACCCCTCTCCACCTCCACCTCCATAGCCGGCGCCACCCCTCTCCCCGGAGGGCTGCCGCCTCCACTCTTCCACCTAGCCGCACCACCCCCTAGCCCTAGGGGCTGCTGCGCCTCCTCCTCTCCCTCTCCTCTTGCTTGGCTTGGCGAAGCCCTGCTTGCGGAGAACTACACCATCAACACCACCACAACCGTCGTGGTGCTAAGATCTATCTAGCCACTCCCTCCTTGCTTGCGGGATCAAGAAGGCGGAGTCTACATCAAGCCGTACGTGTGGATACCGCGGAGGTGCTGCTCTTGCGGCGCTTCATCGGATTGGATCTCGAGTATAATACATCTCCTCGCGACTAGATGAGTCTAGTTGCTGTAATGCCCCGGGGTTTTTCCACAAATTAGAATTGCCTGTTATTTTATTTTTGCATCATCATGACATCAGCATCATCGCATCGCATATTTTTGGCAACAAAAATTATTTTTATTAAACCCTATTTTATTTTTCTAAAATTGTCGGAAAATATTTTATCGAGACAGTCGTCTCCGATTTCTAAACTTAATTGCCAAAATTGTTTTGCGAAAGAAAAATAATTTTGAGACGCGAGAGAGTAGCCCAAAACCGGCCCAAGCCCACCTAACCTCCAAACCCTAGGGTTTTCCCCTGTCTCTTTTCCTTTCCCACCCCCTGCATCTTGCAGCCACCCTCTACCCTTTTTCCAGTTTCGCGAAAATGCCCTTCCACCCTCCCTCTCTTTTCTCTCTCCCCTTCTTTTTCTTCTTTTCTTTCTTCCCTTATTTTCTTTCCTCTCACCCGTGGCCTCTTCCTTCTCCTTCCTCCACCCCGTGGCCGACGTCCTCTCCTCCCGGCCAGTCGCCGTCCCCCACCAGCTCCGCTCGCCGCCGGCGTGGGCCTTCCCCGCGCGCCCGCACCTCGCCAGTCTCGCCTCCCTCCCGCCTTCCTCTCTCTCCCCCGGCCGTGGCCACCTCCCCGTCGCCCCGCTCGACCCCGCCTCCGGCCACCTCGCGCCGCGGCCGCCGGCTCCTCTCTCCTCCTCCGGCCTCCCAGCTCGCCGCCGTCGCCCTCTCTCCTTCCTCCTGCTCTCCCTCCTTTCCCCACCTCGCCTCTCTCCTCCTCCAGAGCTCCCCTTCCCCACACGCACACCACACCCGCACGCACGGCCCGCGCCTACTCCTCCTTGCTTGCCTCGCCTGGCCCGCTCCTCCCGGCCTCTTCCGCGTCCTCGAGCTCCTCTGGCCGGCCCTCCTCCAAGCTCTCCTGTCACATCCCGAATTTTGGCCCTATAAAATTTTCTTTGACAAAACCAAAATTTGGATTTGGATTTGGACCCTTTGATCTTGGCACCTCTATTTTCTTCTACATGTCTAAAACCCTCATGGTTCACAAGATATTTGTCTTTTCTTTAATACAAAAGGGACCTAAACCCTAGCCTTCCAAAGGAGCTATACCAAGGGTGACTTCAAAAATTCCCCAAAAATTCCATAGTGATCCCCATCTAGCTCAGAACCCATTTATGCAAAAATATTGGGTGACTTGTTAGGAAAATATTTGACTTTTTCCCCGATTTATTTTCTGCCGAAAACCCCAAAACCCTAGCTTTCCAAAGGGAGTAGGTCAAAACCATCTTCAAAAATTCTACAAAAATTCAGGGAGGATCTCGAACCAGTGTATAACCCAAATATGTAAAAATATTTGATACCCTTTTAAGAAAATATTTAATCTTTTCCCTATCTAAGTTTCTGCCTAAAACTTCGACTATTTTGGAAGCCCCCCAAATCAATTCCCCTTTTTATAAAAACCCCCTAAATAGGTGCACATGACCAATACCTATCTCAGGGAATTTTATTGTCTCAATCCCACTTGGTTTGAAACCCTAAAACATGGTTTTGCTTTTTGACCGAAGGTGTTCGATGAAATTTTTGTATGGTGCAAGTTTGGAATTTGGAAAAACATTGTTCTGCAAAGTTGTAGCATTTTGAATTTGGCACCGAGTGACGCGAATGGTTTTGCGAATGGAGCTATGAGCTGAGAGAAACATCTCCATGCCGAAATCGGCATGGCCAGAACGCGGGCCAGATCGTGCCCGGCGGCGCCGCCGGTTTATGGTCGCCGCCGTCAGCCCTCCCGCAGCCCCTAATCGTGTCCCCCCTGCTACCCCACCTCTCCCCGGACCTCCCCAGCGCCACGCGTCGCCGCCACCCCTCCCGAGCGCCGTCGGCCGCGTGACGACACGCCGCCCGAACAGGAAACCGCCGCGGGTCCCCTCCCCTCACCAGTGCCCTGCACTGCACGCCCGTGCCGCCGTGCTTATCCTCTCCCCGCGAAAGCCGTCGTCCAGCAGTGCCTGCACGCCACACCGACGACGCGCCGTCCGTCGACTGCCTCTGCCCCGCCCTCCCCGTGTCGCCGCCCGCCGTGACCACCCGGACCCCCACCACCACCATATGCCACGCCACCCCCGGTCCTATCCCCTGCCGCGGATTTTCCGTCGACTGCAGCGCCTCCGAGCTACACCGACGACGCCAACGCCGTCGTCTCCCCCCTGCCACGGCCTCCTCGCCTGCCACCTCGCCTCAAGCTTCCGTCCGGGCCCCCACCCCGGAGGGCTATAAAAGGACCCCCGGGAGCAGCCACCAAGCCACACACCCCGCCCTCTCCCTCCGTCAGCCCTCCCCTCTCTCCATTGCGCCCCGAGCAACCCCAATCGCCGCCGACGAACACGCCCTCGCTGCTCGGGCTCCGACCGATTTCGTCGCCTACAAACCCACTCCGCCAAATTAAACCTACCCCTAGCCTCCCCATGGTGTCGTGAACCCGTGGCCACACTCGCCGAGGAGGGTCGCGGTCGGCATCGCCGTGTTCATCCTCGACCACCGCACGGCCTCCGCGGTCACCGACACCGCCACGGCTCCCGACCTCCCCGGCACCCACCACCACGCCGACGACCTGCGCCTCCCCTCCCTGATCCTCCCTGCTCCCACTCCCTCGCCTCCCTGACACCGCAGCCGCCGGGAGGAGCCGCCGGTGAGTTCGCCGTGCCGGCAGGCCTCCACCCCGCCCCCTGTTTCTTTTTTTTTCTTTCCCTTCGCGCGTACCGGTTCACTAATGGGCCGCTGACCAGTGGGTCCCGGCCGTCAGATTTTTAAACTTTCCTGAGACGTTTTTCTTTATTTGTTTCTGTTTTTAAGAAAGGGCAGATTCTAGGGTTAGGTTTGAAAGGGTATAACTTTCTCAAAAAAATTCAGAAAAATATGAATCTTTTTGCAGTAGATTTGTTGTGAAATTCTCTATGCATTGGCACTGGTTTTGAAGGATTTGAAGTTCATTTTCTTTGGAAATTGTTGTGTAGCTATTGGAAGGTTTATAATGCCTATTTTGAATTCTCTAATAGATTCCGACCACTTTAACGAAGGAGAAGTTGATCCCACACCCGAAGGCAAGCCATCAGCCCCCAACCACCTGTTTCCAAGTTGTAGAAGCCTTGTTTAACTTGTTTGCTATTTGCTTGAGCGATAGTTGCATCTCACCTGCTTATTATTTCATGCTATGATTTCATGCAATCTATTGTGGTCACCCTTATTTCATGTGATCTATCAATGCTACTTTTACTTCCTGCAATACGATAAACCCATCAAGTGTGGGTTGAGTTCCGGCCGGCGACTAAATACATGTCGGGCTCCGCCCACGTGGATTGAATCTCGTCTACTTTCCGTAGAGTGGGGTGTGCGTATTTATTTACTCAACCCGTGGCTGCAACTGGCCGGAGACATCTCCGTCCTCGCCCGGTTGATTTTGTTATTTTATCTTCTTACTCGACCCGTGGCTGCAACTGGCCGGAGACATCTCCGTCCTCGCCCGGTTGATTTTGTTATTTTATCTTCTTACTCGACCCGTGGCTGCAACTGGCCGGAGACATCTCCGTCCTCGCCCGGTTGATTTTGTTATTTTATCTTTACTCAACCTGTGGCTGTCACTGGTCGGAGGAAACTCCGCCATCGCCCGGTTGACCTTATTTTACCTTGCTGAACTACTATGTGATTATTTGATGCTCAGGTATATCTTGCGGACTAACGTTTGCTGCTGTCTTATGGCCGAGAATAAAAATTGACTAAAGAGATAACCACCTCCGTCGACTAGATTGAGTCAAATAGTGCCACTCGCCAAACACACCCGCACAACCATGCGTCGTTGAAATGGGAAGACCGTAGCTTAGTAGCCTACCGAGCCTCTTTTGATGCTACCCACTTGGCAAGTCTAGTCGGTTACTGCATAGTTGTGGTCGGGGCTAGTCTTGTGAAGGTTCCGGAGCTAGGCGTTGCTCATGAGTTGGGGACGTGCCGGATTCACTTCGTCATAAGACTTAGCCCGAGTGGTAAGTCGGTAGCTATACAAGGAGTGTCTTGGTAGAGCGGACGGCTACGGGGGAATAGGTTTGTGCGGCAGGTACCGGCTGTACAAGCTTAGACCCCAACGTGTGGATAAAAGTTGCAACCTCTCGAGAGTGTCAAATCTAGAATCTAGTATTGTTCCTACCTAAGGAACGGTGTTGGGTCCAGTCACACTAGAGTCAGTCCAGTCGAACACGGAGAAATAAATTCACCAAACGGCCAGAGTTGGCCAAAGTTGAATGAGCTGAAAAGTGGACCATAGTTGGTCAAAAGCTGAGCTCGAGGTGGACCAGAGTTGGTCACGCTTGAGAACCTAAGTGTTGAGAATATTGTTGTGTGGGAATGAGACTCGTTCTCATAATCCACGGTTTTCGTCACAGGTAAGTAGGTAAGTTAAGTCCAACCGTTAAGCTTGGACTCGCACTTGCACATGCCATGCCATATAGGATCGTTGGTTACAGTTGATTGTGGATTGATGTCTTGCGAGTACATTCCATGTACTCACCTGGCTTTTCATGTGGCCAGATCCTCCTACCCCCCCGTCGCCGAGTACCCCTTGTACGAGAACTAGATCCGGTATCCAGGCAGAGCCCTGTGGAGTTAGGCCCTCTTCGCCGCACGCTTCCGCCAATCCGCTGACGCCCTCTGATGAAGTCATGTTCGATAAATAATGTACAAACTGTTGTGTGCGCTAGGGCGCAGCCTTGTAATGAGACCCTTGTAATCCATCGTCGGTTCCCGACCCCTTAATAAAGTGGTTATGTTCTGTTATCAAGTTGTCATATATTCAGTGCTCCTGGGACTGATATATGGGGTAACTCGATCTCCGGATCGGGGTGCCACATTTCCTCCTGCTGGTCGACTTCCACCGCCGGCTCGCTGCAAATCGTGGATCCTTGTGCGGCGCCCGCCACGTGTTCGACGTAATGCCCGCAAGAAGCCCGACGTCACGTGCCCCGTCTTCTCCGACGCCTCCGTCTCCGTGCCGTGCCCTGCGTGCTGCTGCTGCCCGCTGCCGTGTGCACGTCTCCGTGTTCCCGGCGTTCCCCTGTTTTTCCCGACGTTCCCGGCCGTTCCCGGCGTGTCCGTGTTTCTCGTTCCCGGCGTTTCCGGTTTCCCCGATGCCGGTTCCCGTTTGTTTCCCGATGCCCGTTTCCCGACGGGAAGTTTCCCGGTCGTTCCCCGTTTTCCCCGACGCGTTCCCCGTCGTGAAGTGTTCCCCGTGGATGCCTCCGTGATCGTTTCCCGATGTCTCCGTCTCCGTTCCCGGTGCCCTTTGCCCGTCTTCGTTGAAGTTCCCCGTTTCCCGTTACCGATCCCCGATCCCCGTCGTGAAGACCGGTGTCCGATCCCCGACGCCCCGGACCCCGTTGACCCCGAAGCCCGGAACGCCAAGATCCGCCACAACGACGCCCCGAGTACGACTACTTCCACGACGTCGACTACTTCGACTCCGGATGAACGACTACTTCGGCTACTTCGACTACAACGACTACTTCGACTACTTCCTCTCCGAACCGAAGACGGTGGTTCCAAATCCGGAGATTCTCGATCCGATGTGCGACCCCAACCCTAAACCCCTATATGCCATATATATCCGTATCTTATAAAATCATGCATGCTTAATTACCATCGCACCTTTATCCATTTAGTGGAATTAAATCAACTAATTATGGGATTTGTCCGGTGCATCTATATTGTGCACCGATCCCATTTAAAATGATTTGCCATGTGTTAGGAAATAAAATTGGATCACATTTAATTTGTCATGCATCATGTCATCAACATGCCGCTTCTTTTGCCGTAGTAGTAAAATGCATCTTTTATGCTTCCAGTGTTTGTTGCTTCTTCGGGAATAGGCCGTTGAGTTGATATGAGCAACGACAGGTTCTGCTACCTCTACCGGATTGCAGGCAAGTGATACTCCCTTGCTATCTTTGCTTGTTTTCTGTCTCTTACTCTACCTATCTTTTGATCCTTGCTAGCCTTATGTACCGATGCTTGTGTCTCGATCCTATTTGCATGTTTACCTTGCAGCCATGATATGCCACCACCCCCACATCCTATTACCTGTTGCTTGTTTATCTTGTTAGCCTTGCGAGTCCTAGTGCATGCTTAGGTGCTTTGCTTGAGTCCTGTTCTCTTTATCTAGTCTTGTTGATAACATGATAGCTAGGCTCAACTTTAAATGGTAATCTTTAATTTCTGTTGCGATGGGAATAACTTAATTAAAGATAAGGCACCAGCGGAAGGCCAATCATGGTGATTTGTTCTGCTAGTGTCGCCTAGGACCCGAGTTCTTTTCCGCTGATCCAAGACTGAGCGCACTAACCACATGTGGGAGTTCTATGGGCCTCCCCGCAATGTATTACCGAATCCTCAAACTTTTCCAGGATGCCACAAGTATTTCGGGTGTTTCGATAGTTGTTGCGGACCGTGCGTTAACCGCATGTGGAAGGAGGGGCAATCGTATGAGTGTTCCCTCCCGAAGCCGTTCACGCAATGGTTAGGCCCACCTCGAAGCTTCGGCCGGACTCTCAAGGTGGATCAGTCCTAGCTAGGTGGCTCCCTGGACTTGTTTGTAGTGAAGGGAAGTATTGCGTCGAAACCTCCACCGGTACACCTCTAAGCGAGTGTTTCGATGCGTGTGGTTTCATTGGTGCATCCCTGCAGGGTTAAATCTTTTTGAAAAGTCGTGTCCGCGGTTATGGATGACTTGGTGAAATGCGCTGGCCAAAAAGATCATAGACAACTTGCACCTTATGATGATAATAACTTGACTAGTAAGATAGATTACTTGAATAATAACCCATAAAACTTGTCCACCGTGTGAGTGCCCGGACTTCTTCCTCGTGGGCTGAGGATACGAGAGAGTCGTTTTAGGGCGGGTTTGTTTGGTGAGTAGTATAGTTGGTTTCTTATGCGCTCTCTTACCTTTTCTCTGATAGACGAAAGTTGTAGCGTGTCTCTATAAGTTGTTACTGCTGCTTGCCGCCGCCTCAATCGCTAACCCTCTTCCTCCGGAATTCCAGCTTTGATATCTTGTGTGTATTACTTGCCAGTACTTCTACTAGTACTGACCCCTTCGGGGCTGCTATTCCAATGCAGCCGACAGGTTTGAAGTCTGACGACGTTAGCTTGGGAATCCCTCCGGCTTGGCTTGGCCTGGGCAGGGATATGGTGCCTTCGTTTATCTTCAGGACTCTTAGTCCAATTGGTTTCTTGTCCGTAGCCGGACGCTACCCTCTTCCGTTGTTAATTTGGATCTTTGTATTGTATCTTTGCTCTTGACTCGGTGAGTCGTTGTTGTATATATGTTCTTTTGTGGGTTCCATCGAGAACTGTTGTAATGTTATCACAATTCCACCTGCATAACGTGTGTGTTGCGGCGTGCACGTTATGCCTGGTGGGCGTCCTTTAGGATTGTTATTATGCGGATTTGGCTGGAACGCTAAAATCTGCATAGTACCGATCTTGGGGCATTACAGTTGCGGGGATCGACTAGCCAACCCCTGCACCGACAAAATGCGTTTGTTCGATCTTCAAGGGTAATAGATTGGATCTCCACTTCGCTCTCTTCGTCTAATAGATCTAGATCGTGGGGTTTCTTCCGCTTGTTTCGTAGGAATTTTTTTTGTTTTCTATGCAACGACCCCTTCAGTGGTATCAGAGCCTAGATCTATTCGTAGATGTTGGTGCGATTAGAACACAAGTGTTGTGGGCGTTGATATTTTTGTTGCTACCTTCTAGCGTGTACTTTGTATCTTGTTGGATGGTTAGATTGAAGCGGCCCGGACCAACTTTACTCGTCCACGCACGAGAGACCGGTTCCACGATTGACATGCAACTTGTATTGCATAAGTGGCTGGCGGGTGTCTGTTTCTCTAGCTATAGTGAGATGCGATTTGCAATGGGAGGCCTTTTAAAAGGATAAGTAAATAAGCAACTTCTATATCACCGTTGTGGTTTTTGCGTAGATTAGAACGGTTCTATCTCGTTGACCCAAGCCACGTAAAAATTGCATAAACAAAGTAGAGGACGTCTAACTTGTTTTTGCAGGGGGTCATGTGATGTGGTATGGCCAATGTGTGATTTGTGATAATGTATGCAATGATCATGTTTGTAATCTTTCACGACTTGCATGTCGATGAGTACGGCAACCGGCAGGAGCCATATGGTTGTCTATTATTTTATGTGACCTGCGTGTCATTGAATCATCATGTAATTGCTTTACTTTATCGCTAAGAGTAGCAATAGTTGTAGTTGCAATAGTTGGTGATGGCAACCATGGAGGAGGCGCCACAATGTCGGTGATGATGGAGATCATGCCGGTGCTTTGGAGATGGAGATCAAAGGCACAAGAAGAAAAGACCATATCATATCACAATTTTAAATTGCATGTGATGTTAATCCTTTTATGCACCTTATTGTTATGCTTAGATATGATCGCGACGGTAGCATGATAAGGTGATCTCTCATGTTAATATCAAGATAATAAAGTGTTCTCCCCTAGTATGCGCCGTTGCAAAAGTTCGTCATTTTGAAGCACCACGTGATGATCGGGTGTGATAGACTCTACGTTCGCATACAACGGGTGTAAGCCAGATTTACACATGCGGAAATACTACGGTGATGACGGGATTGATGAGAGTGTTCTTCTCCCTCAACAACGCCAACAAGTACTCTTGATACCCTGAAAGGAAAATAATATATTAGGGATAGGTTGAGCCTCCAAGTGCAGAGTATGTAGAAGTGGTAGTTTTTTCCCCAAGAAGGTGACTCGAGGGTTTAATATCGAACTCTCGGGGAATCAGTAGTGTGGGTTTTATCTTCTTGTCCTTCTCTAGATTTCCTGCAAACAAAATAGATTGCTTTGTGCCCTCAACCTCACCAAGTGGTTGTCAAGCACAAGGTGTGAGAATGATATTAAGATGATAATGAATGCAAACAGTAAATAAAAATGCAATGGTGGTGAATAAGTATGCACGGATGATAGTAATGATGATGGATGGTATTTTTGGGGTTTTTATATGTGAATGCAAGAAGTAAAAGTGTTTTTGTATTTTCTGATTTTAAAATGGCTGAATGTAAAAGATGCTTAAAAGTAGTTGGAAAAGTGTTTCTTATGATTAAAAATGGACCGGGGTTCATGGTTTCACACATGCACTCTCTCTTTAATATAGTGTGGCAAATGAGTAGACATAGATTTAACATATGAGATTGCAAACAAGGTTAATGACATGTTACTAATTATATGGGCATCACGTCCTAACATAGAGACCTTTTGATTATTAGTCTCACTTATACTCCACCAAGATGTGAACTAAATCATGCACCTTAGTAATTAAGATAACATCAGAGTATAGCTTTAAGATTAATGACATGAAGTGAAAATAAACACATGATGGATCTAGTCTTAGGTAGAGGCATGTCACTCCTCCTACCCTTCAACATGGTATTTTGGTTTATCCCTTGTGAGGCAACAAAGTAAGGTAAACACCAAATGGATCATGATGTTCAAGTTGTCAGCTTATCACTTCACCACCCCCGTTACTCCAACTAATGCACACGTTCCCCCACACACGCTCTCATAAACATGCTTGATCATAACAAGGATATAAAACGGGGTACATAATATGCATCTACTTTCATAACTGAAATATAACATTGCAATCTCAACATATATTAACTCATAGAAAGATCCACCACAATGGTAATACAACGGTGACCGTAATCATGTTCAGCAGCTCATACGGTGCTAATTAGTGAAGCTCAAGAGAGAGAGAGATACATATGCTACTGCCACAAACCCATAGTCCAGAGGTGAACTACTCCCTCTTCATCATGGAGACGGTGGAGATGTCGATGGAGAAGAAGGAGACCTCTCCGGCAGGGCTCCGCCGGAGTTTTCCCCCTCCAATCTGCAGCCTCCTGGTCTCTGTTTCTTGTTTCTCTCGTGTGGCGGCTCTCTCTGGAAAAACGTCGGGGGACCTCTTATATAGGCGTTTTTAGGTCACGAGGAAGCTTCTGGGCGAAGGATCGATGCAAACGGGGCCACGAGGGCTAAATGGGATGGGCCCACGCGGCCTAGTACTGTAGCCACGTGGGACCCTCCATCTTGGTCCTCCGGCCTCCGTTCGTTGACTTCTTTCGCTCCTAAATCTTCTCCTTCCAAAATAATGACCCCCGTAAATTTATAGCTCATTATGACGTCGTTAAGGTCCTGAAACAAATAAGGAAAGAAATAGGGGTTTTCTGCCTGCGTAGGATTAATTCCATAAAAAGGGGATATCATCATAAATTACCAAAAATCATTAAATAACAGTAATATACCCCTTATATGATGCAAATATGGTTGGAATATAACTATTATAGTGCAAAGTTCATGTATGCATTTTAGATGCATCATACGGTAATCTTGACGAGCCTAGCATGTACAGACATGGCCTCGGAACACAAGAATCGAAAGGTTAAACACGAGTCATGTGGACGATATGATCAACATAGTGATGTTCACCATTGAAGCTACATCATCTCACGTGATGATCGGTTGTGGTGTAGTGGATTTGGATCGTGTGTCACTAAAACAACCAGAGAGATGTTGAGTTTAGTGGGAGTTCATGTAGTAATTTTGATTAAGATGAACCAAAATTATCATAAACAAAAGTCCTAAGATGTCTTTGCAAAAATCCTTGTAGATCATGGTCGACTACGGTAGTCTGTTCGTTGCTGAAAAACTGCGTCTCGATGGGTCAAATTTGTTGAGTAGTACCTGCGTCTTAAAGAAGTCCTACACACCAATGCTGAGCTCTACGTGTTAGATGAACCATTAGAAGAATGCCCAAATGTTTCTGCAAGCTATGAAGAGTACATGGAGTGGTTTTGAACCACCTACTTGAAAGTCAAGTGGATGATGTGCACCTTCATGAATTCTGACCTAAGTAGACAATTCAAGAACTTGACTGCAATGGAGATTGTTGGTGAGCTGAAAAATAGGTTTTCAGCACAAGTTAGAATTGTAAGGTTCGAATGTCTGAACGGTTTTCTTTCACTCAAGATGGAAGAGAACACTTGCTTGGAACAACACCTGAGGATAATGCATGAGATACATCATCGTCTAGTGCTTGTTTGGAACTACGAGATGAATGGCGATTTCGCGATAGATGGGGTGCTACGCTAGCTTCTCCCCAGCTTCAAGAATTATGCCGGAGACTATGTCATAGGAAGGGATTTGATCACTTTATATGAGTTTGTGTCTCGGCTGCGTCATGTCAAAGTGGAACCCATAGCAAGAGAAGTTGACAATGCAGAAAGTATATATTGATATACAAGTTATAAGTGTTTATGTCCAAATTGCAATTGTGGCGTTTTCAATAAGTATTTGATACTCATTTTGTTTTATGAAAACAGAACCTGCTGCTTGAGATTTGCATAAAGGATCTAGGAAGACATTGCGGAATGGTGGCAATCTAGGAGTTGATGCTGGCAACGATCTGTCTCTACATTTATCGTTTGGATTAGAGGATTTGAATAAGTTTTGTAATTGAATTAAGTGTGATTTTAATTAGTGTGTCTTGCTTATGTGAGATGGTTATTCATGTTAAAGACAATGGTTGTTCTATTTTCATGAGTGATCCTTTTTGGAAATCACAAGTTTTTGATTATAAGTGTATTATTCTTATTATAATCTAGATGATAAATTGGTTGAACATTTATAAATATGAAACATACTAAAAATATCTAAAACTCAATAATGAAATTTTATTTGTTCATGCTAAGTATTGTGAAGAACATTTTGATGTTTAACACATGCGCCTTATTTTTGAAGTAGTGTGAATAAGATGCCACCCTTTGGAAGAGTGCCATGAGTTGCCGAAAATAAACACAAGTGTTGGTTGTATTTTCAGCAAATGTTAGATGTCATTATTTTGTGCGCTCCATCATAAATGATATGAGTAAATAGATGTATTTATTCAAGTTATGATATTTGATGAGATCAAATAAAATTCTAGAGTTAAGGATGTTAAGTTAA
Source organism: Puccinellia tenuiflora (assembly GCA_012064385.1). Classification (NCBI taxonomy): domain Eukaryota; kingdom Viridiplantae; phylum Streptophyta; class Magnoliopsida; order Poales; family Poaceae; genus Puccinellia; species Puccinellia tenuiflora. The sequence continues at coordinate 49,845 of QRDG01000578.1, read as the reverse complement.
CGAGAAAATTGAGTCTTTTCGATTTGATCAAAAGAGACAAAATATTTGAGTTATTGTTTTAGTATGAAGACTTGTGAAAAGTGTTTTCGCAAATTGCAATATTTAGATTTTATTCAAAAGACGTTTTGATGCGCCCTAAATATTGTAATCACATTATATTAGATATTGTGTGGTCTGATAAAATAAAAGGGTTTTTCTTATAAGGGTTTATCTGTAACATTTAGATTTATTTGATAACACTCCGTTTAGAAACAAGGGTCTATGTATGATTCGCATATGTTTTTTTCATATGAGTTATGAGAAAAGGAGGTTTCAATGATTATGAGATAATTAGAGCCTGTTGCGAATAATGTTGTAGTATATTCATAAGTGTGACTATGAATAAGATTCCACAATATGAGACTAAAAGGAGCAAATCAATTTGTTGGTTGTGCTAAAGGTTTTTAGTGGTTTATCGTGAAAGGAGTTTCATTGATAAAGAGGATTGATGGAATAAAGAGACTTAAATCAAGATGGTTGATCTTGCTTTTAATTATCAAGTGGCACATTTTGAAAAGTGCATTAATGGTTTAGACTTGATATTTAAAAGAGAAATTAATGATAGTGATCATTGAATTTCGAGTTAAGTTTTTCTGAGAGAAGTAGGATTCAAGAATATTGTATTTTGTCAGGTTACAAAATAATATTCATGATTTACTTGTCATGTTTAAGAAACAAGACCTACCTACGAAACTACAAAGAGATAAAAGCCTTAAATATGAAAGTGACTAAGAGTCATTTGATGTTAAGTTTAAATCACAAAGTAATTGTTGCTTGATTTTGTGAAAGCGATGTTTCACATATTTATTCCTCAAAAGGGGTTTTGCAGAGAATAAATAAAACTTAAAGCTAGTAAAGTACTAGCGTTTCGTATATGAGTTCTCGAATTTTAAAAGTTAATTAAGATTTTGGAGGTGTCCAAAATATCGAGAAAGTGCATAAGAAACTGAGTGGGATCTAATTAAGATATGTGGCGACATATATTAAGTTAGAGCAGAAACTATTTTCCATGAAAAAAATATGTGGTGACATATGTTTGAGTGGGAACTAGTTAATCATGGTCAAATATAGAGATAACATATTTCTGAGTGGGAGCCAAAGTGGTTTCACAATTTAATATGTGTATGGTGTATATTTGAGTGGGAGTTTACAACATCTTGTTTGTGTGAAATGGAGATTTCATAAATGTTGTAAATAAGTCAGGAACCAACGTATAACTTGTGAAGTTAGTTTTGAGCGTCAAATATCTATGCAGATAGATGTGTTTGATAAAGCATTATGTCAGGATGTTTAACCTAAGTAAGATTTTGAAGGAGTTCAAAATAAAACAAGAGAAGAAAGGTTCATCTGCTTGTGAGAAATAGGTGAAACATTGAGTTGATAACTCAGTACAAAAATGATGGCTTGGAGGATATGTTAGAATTCGCTATGAATTGTTCATAGGACTAAACATATAAGAACCATGTGTTTGTATTTGATGATATGTGACCCAAGTTCTTGGTTAGAAGAACTTGTTAAATGAGGAGTCATTTTTCATGGAGTTGAGATAATAGAATCTAGAGATTGGTAGACTTGGTTGAAGTCATAAAACCAAACTAGAGGGAGATCTCATGAAGGCAGAAGCGCAGCAAAAGCGTGATCGAAAATATCGAAGTGACTTGACTGCACTATCGATTTCTAGAGTCTACAACATATAGGAGTATATGATTAATTCAAGGATCAAAAGATATAATATTTTGGTTTGAGAAATTTTGTTTCAAGACTGAGTGAGTTTCGGGTGCACGTGCTATGTGAAAGTCCTCTTGACTGATCATACGTCATGTAGGCATAAAAGGGAAACGAAAATCTCACTCTGTAACCAAATATATTCGTCATATGATGATGAAATTATCATGTGATGAGAAGAGGTTTATTATGTGATGATAAAGTAATGTCAAAGTAGGTGACATTGACGTTTTGCAAAGAACATAAAGAACTGTATAGTACAGAACACGAACAGAACCTCTTCCACGAGCAAACATGATCAGCACTGAGACTCCATGAGTGTTAGACACCATGAGTGTTGGATCGAGAAAATGTAAACTAGATTATTGACTCTAGTGCAAGTGGGAGACTGTTGGGAATATGCCCTAGAGGCAATAATACAATGGTTTTTTAGCATATTCATGTTTATGATAATAGTTTATTCTCCATGCTATAATTGTATTAATTGGAAACATAATACATGTGTGGGATATAAACAAACATGTGTCCCTAGTAAGCCTCTACCGGACTAGTTCGTTAGTCAAGAGATGGTTAGAGTTTCCTAACCATGGACTTGTTATAGTCACTTGATAACGGAGTCATATCATTAGGAGTAATGATGTGATGGACAAGACCCAATAATAAAAGAGTTGCAATTGATCGTGTCATACAGTTTCATTGTCAACTCTTTTTTATATGCCAAGTATAGTTTCCTTAGACCATGAGATTATGTCACTCCCATTTACAGGAGGAATACTTTGTGGACATCAAACGTCGCTTCGTAACTGGGTGATTATAAAGGTGGCTTTCAGGTATCTCCTATGGTATTTGTTGGGTGACATGAATCAAGAGTGGGATTTTTCCTTCCTTGTGACGAAAAGATATCTCTGGGCCCTCTCGGTAATATAGCATCAGAAAGGTTGCAACCATGTGATTAAGTGTTAATCGCGGAGATCCTATATTATGTATGAGTAAAGAGAACTTGCCAGGTAACGAGATGAAACTAGATATGGAGATATCGACGATCGAATCTCGGGCAAGTTAAATATCGGTGAGACAAAGGGAATCGTATACGAGATTAAGAATCTCCGGCATCGTGGTTCAATCGATAAGGAACTTCGTTGAATATGTAGGAGTCAATATGGGCATCCCGGTCCCGCTATTGATTATTGATATGATCATGTCTACATGTTCTCGAACCCGTAGGGTCACACACTTAACGCTCCGAGGTAGCTAGGGTTAGCGATGAGATTTTTGATGGTATGAATGAATGGTGATTCAGAGTCACGGATGGGATCCTAGACATCACGAGGAGATCCGAAAGAGTCCGGAGAATAAGATTCATATAAGGAAAGTGTTTCCGGAGGTATCGGAAAGGTTCCGGAATATTTGCATAGGGTACCGGAAGGTTCTAGAAAGTTCTAGAGGAGTCTAGAAGTGGGACCCACATAAGATATGGGGCCCACATGGACCAAAGGGGTGCAGCTAGCCACTTGGGCCAGCCGCACCACACAATGGCCCATATGGGCCAAACCGGCCAAAGGAAGGAAAGGAGAAGGAGGAGTCCTAGGAGGACTCCACTTGCTTGGGGGCCAAGCAAGCCCTAGGCCGGCCGGCCTAGGGTTCCCCCTTGCCCTCCACCTATTTAAAGGGAGGAGGGGGTGCGGCACAAGCTAGTGCTTGGAGCCCTAGCCGCACCCCTCTCCACCTCCACCTCCATAGCCGGCGCCACCCCTCTCCCCGGAGGGCTGCCGCCTCCACTCCTCCACCTAGCCGCACCACCCCCTAGCCCTAGGGGCTGCTGCGCCTCCTCCTCTCCCTCTCCTCTTGCTTGGCTTGGCGAAGCCCTGCTTGCGGAGAACTACACCATCAACACCACCACAACCATCGTGGTGCTGAGATCTATCTAGCCACTCCCTCCTTGCTTGCGGGATCAAGAAGGCGGAGTCTACATCAAGCTGTACGTGTGGATACCGCGGAGGTGCTGCTCTTGCGGTGCTTCATCGGATTGGATCTCGAGGATAATACATCTCCTCGCGACTAGATGAGTCTAGTTGCGGGGATCGACTAGCCAACCCCTGCACCGACAAAACACATTTGTTCGATCTTCAAGGGTAAGAGATTGGATCTCTACTTCGCTACCTTTGTCTAATAGATCTAGATCGTGGGGTTTCTTCCGCTTGTTTCGTAGGAATTTTTTTGTTTTCTATGCAATGACCCCTTCATTAACCTCCGGCTCTCCTCCCTTGACCGGGGAGGACACCATCATTTGCTGGATGAAGAGAAGAATCCAGCCCCTCCAGCACCGTGCTCGCCTTTTGTGCGTGTACACGAACGAGAAGGCTGATCCGATGCGGACCAGCAAAGACGACTTGTTGGAAGACCTCTTTGAGGCGCGTTTCAACAAGCTGATCAAAGCCCGGCCTAATGAAGGCCGGCAATATGAAGAATCGCGGCCAATGTACACGGCCGCCAACCCTCCCCAATAGGTACTTTGTATTAGTTGAATCAAAGTTCAATTCTTTGAGTTTTTGGCTTTATTTTGACTGCTTAACATGCACTTTACGCCAGATTTCCGGAGTCTCCCCCACCCCTCCTGCCTCTGCTTCCAGCAAGGCGGGTAAATGGGGCCATATCTCCTTTTCTTCGGCTTCTGCAGAAAGCCGGAAGAGGAAGAGCCAATCACTTACGATTGGCGCCAAGTCGTTAGAGGACGATGACGCCCTTGCTGGGCTTAACATTCCCAGCAAGAAGTAAGTCGGCCAAACACTTCTCTTTTTGCTTGCAGATTTGCCGGTTTTTCCACGCCTAATCTTTTGAATATGCAGGCTGAAGAAAGGCGCACCTTTGAGACAAAAGGTGTTGGCCATGCGGAAGAAGTAAGTCGGCCAAACACTTCTCCCGTTGTTCCTCCCCCAACTCCTCCGATAACCAAGCCGGTGACAGCGGAGGGACCATCCGCCTACACCATGCCGGGAGGTCCAACCCTTGGCAGGGCTGGAATAACATCTCTCGATAAGTGGACGGAGATGACGGGAAAGGTGACCCAGCCTTCCTCTCCACCTAGGGCTGAAGCTACGGCTAATGATGCCCCGGTCTTGACTCCAATCAAGGAAGAGGCTTTTGATGAAGACGACCGTATCAAGCCGGACTTCCAGAGTCGATTCATGCCGGCTCCCCGCCTATCCCGCAAGAAGGGAACCACTCTCCGAGACGACGAGCCAGGAGAATTACGTGCCTATGACACGTACGATGTCATAGACGTCTTGGAGGATCGGCATAACTCCTTCGCCGAGACTTTCGAGGTCGGCCTCTCCATGCTCCGCGAGCATTATCAGGTATTTAACTTGCCCCAGTAGCCCCCGAGCACTATGCCGGGTTCGATTATTCGCAACGCGACATAGTGGTCCGAGCTAAAGTGCAACTAGTTTTGATAATCCTGGCCCCCAAGTAATAAGGCGTCTGGTGTTTAGACGGCTTAGTGCTTAAGAGTAGAATCATACTAGCCCCCGATGATTAGAATTCTTTTCCCAAGCCGGCTCAATCTTCAGTTTGGCTTATAGCTTTAGCGTTTCCTTACGCAGATTCACCATCGCATTGGTGCTGAAATGATCAACTTTTTGGGTGCGAGGAATAAGGAAAGACGCCATCTGAAGACTGAGCTGGCTAACAGGGATGCCATCATTGCCGGCTTCGAAGCTGATCGCGTCACATACCAAGGTACGAATGCAGCAATTTTGAGGCCTTTGTATCTAGCTTTTTTTTCTACTGCTGACAATATGCTTAATATGTCGCAGACGCCATCAACAAAGCCAAGGAGATTGCCGACAATGTGGGCAACCTTGACCGGCTCCATGACGAGAACATTGAGCTTAATAAGCTAGATCAATCAATGTCGGCGGAGCTCAAGACGGCCAAGGAGAGCCGACTCAAAGCCGAGCAGGCCTTGGAGATGGAGAAGCAGAACAAGATTGATGCTCTCCGTGAAGTCCAAGACCGGCTTGATAAACGGCTTGACGAGTCGGTATCAATTGACTCCCAACTTCTGAGTAAGTCTTATTTAAAAGACCCTATACTCATTATTTTTGCCAAAGGCAATGTAATTGTCTTAACTTTTATTCTTCGCTTTTGCCAGCTCCGGCGGGTTACGGCCATGAGCTGACAGCGGATAACCGGCTTGACCGGATTCTGGAGGTGGGAGAGCTGCTCCCAAGGATCCTCTCTTCGGGCAGGGCCTTTATCGAGAAGTTCTTCTCTGGCAACCCTGAGCCCTTAGCCGACCTCGCAAGCCTGCCAGATGAGCTGGATGAAGCAACGTCGACTTTTGATGAACGGCTTTGATCCAGCATTCGGGGAGGTGCGAAGACGACTCTTGGCCTTATGATGGCACATTACCCGGAGGCAGAGGCTTGGCGCGTTGCAGCCGACTTTCCTCTTGAGAAAAACGATGGCACTCCTCTGGAAGAGAAGGACCGGAAAGCGATTCTCCACTCCGTCTCCGGGTACGCCAGCAAGGTTGCGAGGATGGTCTCCCTCACCACCGTCTTTAAGGAAGTGCCATGCCCACCGACTCCCGTCCAATCTGATGATGAAAGCGAAGAGGCGGATAAAACTGCTTGAGCGGAATTTGCTCTTTGAGCCGGCCTTCCTGTAGAAAAAATTTAATTATGATGTTAAGCCGTCCAAATAGGTGTAAGATATGTTTGTGAAAACAGCTAAGTCTTTTGCTGATCTTTTAATATTTAAGTCAGCTTTGAGATGCAATTTGCAATTTTTATGCCATCAGTTTTCTGGCTTTGACACCTTAGCTTTTAAGCGCCGGGAAACCTATTGCGGAACGACTTGCTGAGCAACAGGGTATTAAAAACCAAATTGTTTAGACCCAGAACAAACGCCACCTTTCGGCGCCGAAACGCTTTGAAGCAACCCGACGCAATAAGCTATCATAGGAACACCTTTAGGCGAAAACGTTGTTTTTCATCGCCTTAAGGCGGATTAAACAGGAAATATGTTTTACCAACGAGCAACACAGGCAATTTCGGGAAAACACTATAAAACAATAAGATCATTGGGAAATAAAGATGGTACAGATTCTCGAATTGCACATGAGAGGAACCAATTTTTATTTCATGATCACATTGACATGGTTACAATAGAATTTGCTAAGTGTAAAAGGGATGTAGCTGAGTGATATTCCAGGGACGTTTCGTCTCATCTAAGTCATCATCTACATGCCGTTTCCTTCTGTGACCTTTCTTCCTAGGATCTTTTTTTCAGTCCCTTAAGTCGAGGAGATAGTAAGACCCGTTTTTCAGTGCTTTACTGATAACGAAAGGTCCTTCCCATGGGGGGGATAACTTGTGCTGCCGACTTTGTATAAGCCGAAGAACTAAGTCACCTTCTCTAAAAGATCGATTCCGCACTCTACGGCTTTGATAGCGACGTAGATCTTGCTGATAGATGGCGGATCATTGGAGAGCAAGTTCTCTTTCTTCTTCGAGGATATCTAAGCCGTCTTGACATGCTTCTTCTGCGTCTTGTTCGACGTAGGCTGCGACTCGAGGCGAATTGTGGATCATGTCGGTTGGCAACACTGCTTCTGCTCCGTAGACGAGGACGAACGGGGTGAAGCCGGTTGATCTGTTGGTGGTGGTACGGATACTCCACAAGACGGCCGACAATTCTTCAACCCAAGCGCCGACTGCTCGATGCAAAGGGGTTTCAAGCCTCGGCTTAATACCTTGCAGAATAATGCCGTTAGTGCGCTCTACCTGTCCATTGGATTGCGGATGTGCCACCGATGCCACGTCGAGCCGGATTTTTGACCGGCTGCAATACTTTGACGGCTCACCTACGGCAAAATTTGTGCCATTGTCTGTGATAATACTGTGTGGTATGCCAAACCGGGTTGTTATCTCGACGATGAACTTGGTAGCTGTAGCTCCGTCGAGTTTTTTGATGGGTTTTGCCTCCACCCACTTTGTGAATTCGTCGACCGCCACCAGCAGATGAGTTAAGCCTCCTCTTGCTATCTTGAAAGGTCCCATCATGTCGAGCCCCCAGACCGCGAACGGCCAGGTTATAGGGATCGTCCGGAGCTCCTGTGCGTGCAAATGAGCCTGCTTGGCGTAGCGTTGACAACCTTCACAAGTCTTGACGATGTTGGCAGCATCTTCCTTAGCCGCCAGCCAGAAAAAACCGTGTCGAAACGCCTTGGCGACCAGTGCTTTTGCCGCCACATGATGTCCACACTTGCCAGAGTGGATTTCCTGGAGGATTTGTCGTCCTTCCTCTGGGGAGACGCATCGTTGAAAGATGTCGGATGTGCTTCGCTTGTAAAGCTGTCCATCAATGATCGTGTACGCCTTTGCTCGTCGCTCGATTTGACGGCTGAAAACTTCATCGTCTTTCGGCAACTCCTTATTCATCAAGAAATTGATGTATGGCGTAGTCCAATCTGGGGTTATCAAGCAGACGTGGACTGATTCCGCTGACAAGGGATAGTCTTCATCACCGCCTTTAATGGATGGCTTATGTAGATGATGGAGAAACACATCAGGAGGCACCTCCTCCTGCTTTGAGCCTATCCTGGCCAACGCGTCGGCAGCGTCATTGTCGTCTCGAGATATATGTCGGACCTCTAGGCTGGCAAAACATCTGCCGAATTCATCGACTGTTAGTCTGTATTCCGCCATTGTAGGGCTCTTTGTGTCCCAAGTTCCATCGAGTTGCTGGACAACAAGATCTTAGTCGCCGTAACAGAGAATGCGTTTTACTCCCAACTCCTTAGCCATGTGTAGACCATGGAGGAGAGCCTCATACTTTGCCACGTTGTTGGTAGCGTTGAAGTGAATCTGCAGGACATAGCTGAGTTTGTCGCCTTTAGCTGAGGGTCGCGGTTCTCGGCTTGTACTGGATGTCAAAGGCTGCTAACTCGATGCCCCATTTGGCGACTCGGCCCGTGGCGTCGGCATTGTTGATGATATCCTTCAATGGAGCTTTGCTGACCACCGTGATTGTGTGATCGTGAAAATAATGCCGCAGCTTCCTGGCAGCAAAGAAAACGCCATAAGCTAACTTCTGGTAGTGAGGGTAACGTTGCTTTGAATCTGAAAAGACCTCGCTAATGAAATAGACGGGGCATTGATCCGGCCATTGCTTTCCTTCCTCCAGACGCTCAACTACAATGACGGCGCTTATTACCAAATTGGTGGCCGACATGTAAAGCAAGAGCGGTTCCTTTTCCTTTGGAGCCGCCAGGATTGGAGCATGTGTTAATGTATACTTCAGCTGTGTGAAGGCTGCCTCCGCCTCCTCTGTCCAAAATAAATTATCCGACTTTTTGAGCAGCTTGTATAGAGGCAGCGCTTTGTCACCAAGCCGGCTAATGAATCGGCTAACAGCTGCGGCGGAACCCGTAAGCCGCTGTATGTCTTTGAGACAAGTCGGCCTCTCGATGTTCTGATTCGCCTTTATCTTTTCCGGGTTAATTTCAATTCCTCTTTGGGAAACAATGAAGCCCAGAAGCTTGCCTGCGGGAACTCCGAAGACGCATTCTGCCGGATTAAGCTTCATCTGGTACTTCCTTAGATTTGCAAAGGTTTCCGACAGATCGGCGATGAGATCGCCTCGCTTCTTCGACATGACTGTAATGTCATCGACATAGAAGTGAACATTGCGGCCAATCTGCTTATCTAAACAACGCTGCATGCACCTTTGGTAAGTAGCACCGGCATTTTTCAAGCCGAAAGGCATTGTGACATAGCAGTAGTTGCCATATGGCGTGGTGATAGACGTCTTCATTTGATCTGATTTCTTCATTTTTATCTGATGGTAACCCGAATAAGCATCAAGAAAACACAGTAACTCGGAGCCGGCAGTTGAATCAATGACCTGATCGATACGCGGTAAAGCGAACGGATCTTTAGGACATGCTTTATTTAAGCCAGTGAAATCAATGCACATACGTAGCTCGGAGGTGTTTTTCTTTGGGACGAGGACGGGATTTGCCAACCAATCAGTGTGTACGACTTCTCGGATGAACTTGGCGGCAGTGAGCCTTAGAATCTCCTTTCCTACCGCCTTGCGCTTCTCTGTTCCGAGCCACCGGAGGCCTTGTTTAACCGGCTTAGCATCTTGCTGACCTTCAAGGAGTGCTCGGCAAGTTTTCTCGGGACACCTGGCATGTCGGAAGGCGACCAGGCGAAGATATCCCGGTTCTCACGGAGAAACTTGACGAGATCACTTTCCTATTTTTCGTCGAGGCTGACACCGATGATGGCCTCCTTTGTTGGGTCGTCTTTTGTGAGCTTGATTTTCTTGGTGTCATCCTTTGGCTTGAAACTTGAGTCAACTTTAGAGGACGGCTTTTCTGTTGCCGGCATCTCATTAGGACCCATTGTTTTCTTGAGGTCTTCCAGCTCTTTTTTGGAGATTTCTTCTTCAGCATGGACGACATTAGCAGCTTCGCATTCCTTTGCCTCTTTGAAATTCCCCTCAACCGTGATGATCCCGTTGGGCCCCGGCATTTTAAGCTTGCTGTAGATGTAGCACGGCCGAGCCATAAATTTGGCGAAAGCCGGACGTTCGAAGATTGCATGGTACACGCTTTTGAAAGGAACCACCTCAAAAGAGACGTCCTCCATTCGGAAGTTATCTGTGCCGCCAAAGGTAACCTTTAGGGTGATCCTTCCCATCGAAGAAGCTTGACGTCCCGGCACAATCCCATGGAACTTCACAATCCCATGGCTGAGTTGTGACTCGGAGAGGCGCATCCTTCTCAATGTCGCGATGTAGAGTATATTGATGCTACTTCCTCCGTCGATGAGGACCTTTGTCAACTTGTATTTGTCGACTATAGGGCTAACAACAAGGGCGTAAGTGCGCGTGGCTGGGACTCTATCCGGGTGATCGCTGCGGTCCCAGGTGATGGGAGTGTCGGACCAATCCAAGAATTGTGGTACTGCGGGTACCGTGGCGTTAAGTTCTCGCCAAGCCGCCTTTTTCTTGCGAGATGAGTCAGTCGCTAGGTTGACAATGAGACTTTCAGTGTGCTTGGGGAACTTGCTGCCTTTCCTTCTTTGGAGGTCGCATCATCAGACTCTGAGGCAGCGTCATCCTTTTCTTTGCCGTCCTTCCGAGACTTGCGCTTGTTCCTTGACTTATCAGCTTTGGGGTCCTTGGCGATGTCGCGATTAATGTGACATTGCTGGATTGTGTGGGAACTCATCCCGTCTGGCCTCAGATGATGCACACAGGGATTATTTTTTATGTCCTCATAGTTCACCTTTGCCGGACGAGGAGATCGGTTGTTCGCCGGCTTTTTGTCCTGCCACTTTCCGCTGCTTGGGCCGCCTTTTCCAAAGGTGGCAGCAACTTCGTGTGAAGGGCCCGGTTTGGTCTTCAACCTTTTTCTTCCAAGATTCGCGTCGCCGGGACTCGGCATCTTACCTGTTGTCATCATCAGCGGCGGCATATTTGTTTGCACAAGCCAGTAAGCCGCCTAAAGTTTCGGACTCATCACTGTAGATCATGAAGCGGAAAGTCGTGCTCTTCCTCAAAGATTGCTTCAAGGCATGAATTTCCTGTGTTTCTGAGACGCCCTCGCAGGCATTTTTGATTTCGCTCCAACGTGAAACGAATTCTCGACTGGACTCGTTCTTTTGCTGTACACACCGTTGTAAGTCGAATATCGACTTAGGGCGTTTATACGTACCCTGGAAGTGCTGGATAAATACGTGCTTCATGTCACTCCAGGTATGAACATTCCTTTCTGGCAAGCCTTCGATCCACATGCGTGCCGTCCCGGTTAACATCAAGGGCAAAAAGCATACCGCGGAGTCGGCACTACCTTCATAGATATCGCAAGCACTCACATAATCCGAAAGCCATGTCTCGGGATTTGCTATGCCGCTATACTTCTGCACCATCTTTGTGATGTTAGACAAAGTCGGCGGTAGGATTTGTTCTCTGATTGCTTTGCCAAAACACTTGGGACCGAGGTATTGGGCATCTCTAGCCGACTTCCTCTCCTCAATTAGGCTTCGAACATCATGAACTATAGGCGGCTTGTCGTTCATTGACTTACTTCACCTTGGATCATCCCCATGATGGCTTTGGTTCACCCGACTCACGTTACGCGGTGGGCTTGGAGACCTTTGGCGTCGTGGAGGGGGTACATATCTGGAGGGGTTATCTCCCTCTTTGCACGGTGGAGGCGGCGGTGGTGGTGGTAGATTATCTCTGTTGCCCCCCCCCTTCGAGGTGGATTCTCTCCTTCCCGGCGTCGTTCTTGACGAGTGGTGCCGCCTTGTTCTTTGCGAGGGTCCTCCTTTTGTTCCCGGCTTCGATGTCCGTCGTAATTGTTGCCGGCTTCGTGGTGATGAGATGAACCTGTCCGAGACTCGGCACCATTGTTACGTGGTTGTTTGTCCTTTGGGTCCTTATCGCCGCCTTTGTTGTGGCTGCTTGAGCCGGCTGGATCATCGTCTGGGTCCGGGGGTGCAGCAGCCAACGCCTTCTTCGCCGTCGAGTTGCAGAGGTGGGAGTCGTCGAATAGCTTTCCCGACTTAACTTGTGAGTCGTTTTGCTGCTGTTGCGCTACCTCCAATAGGTAAGCCGAGTACTTGATGCGGGCGTCGTGGTCCAACGATTTGTCAAACATGACCTCCTGGGCTGCCTCCATGTTCTTGGCTGGGGTGTGTTAAAGTAACACAACTTGGTCACCGGGTCACGTCGGTGGTGGTGCCTTCTCCAGACTGAATTCTCATGGTCGGCTTCCCACTTGCTACGGAAATCCAGCTTTTTGTGCAGGTTTTTATCACGAGGTGGACGGAAAATGGCGTCGACCCCTTTTTGCCTTTGCTTCTGGATGAATTCTGTTTCCTTATTAGTGAGGTCCAGTTCGCGCTCTGCGACTTTGGCCCACATGCAAGACGCGATGTTTCTCCATGTCGACCAGCCATGCGTCGGGAGGAAGCAGAGTTAGAAAATTGTGGGGGGGTTGACCCCGGGTACCCCAGAGTTGGTGGTTTATTGGTATATTAGAAGGAGGAAATAATTATATTGCAAGGAAAAGGTCAACAGGAAAATAAGAGGAAGCACATGCCAGAGTGGGCCGGCATAGGATTAATTCGGCTTGGCCCGAGACTGCTCCAGACCGACATATGTGTGTTCTGGCCAAGGTTGGCCCAAGGCCGACATACCCAGCTCGTTATGTCGGTTGGGCCGACATAAGCCCATGTCCTCCAGGCCGCCACCGCCCCAGGCCTTTGCACGCCCTGGCCGACACCTGCGTCCCCAGGATGCATCGTCCCACATCGACATGCTATCTCGACCGATCCTTGGCGCCACATTTACCCGGCCTCTGCTCCTCCGGCATACAAGGCGAGGCCGACAATCCAGCTCTCGTCCCCACGTCGCCGTGCACCATCTCCTGCTAGATGATGCTGCCCCGGCCTCCCGCCTACTCTATCGACATGTGCCAGTGCCAACTGCCACCTCCCAGCAGATGGACAGAAGAGACAAGTCGATACAAAGAAGCAGCCCTGGCCGGCATACTGTGCCATCCCGACATAGGCTATGTCGGCTGGGGCATCTTATCTCGGCTGGCTCATTTGGCTCCCGCCCTGCAGACCGACTTAGGCCACTCCTGGGCCGACATGGTTATATGTCGGTTGGGTCGGCGTCCCCAGCTACCTCGGCTGGGCCACATCGACACCACCTCTTCATCAACACGCAAGCGCTTCCATGACATACCTCGGGCACCCTACGCGGCCGCCTTCCTATGCCGGTCTTGGGACGCTCCTAGCTCAGACGTGCATCGTTCACTGCCAGGCACCAGAAGAGAAGACAAGCAGACAAAGCATCGTACGAGCCACCCTTGCCCTACGTAGCAGCAGTACATCACTATTGGTGAATAGTTTGATGAGACCCCAGTGGTCAATTCAATATACATTGTATTGTACTATGTGGGCTCCATATGTCCCCTGGGTGCCAGCCCATATAAGGCACACCAGGGGGAGGCGCTCACGGGCATCCGCTCGGGGGCTCATACTTCCTCAAGGACTTAGAGCTCCTTCTTCTTTTAGGCAGAGTGCTCTCCTGAGTTCACCACATACAGCTCGAGGAGCACCTCTGTAACCCGGATTCTCATCCATATACACTCAGACTAGCAGGAGTAGGGGTTTCACCTCCTCACGAGGGCCCTGAACCTGGGTATATCGTGTGTTCATCTTGTGTCTTCCGTGTGAGTTCTTCAACGCGCTATCCCTCCCTGGTACCAACAGCGTCCATCGGCCCCAACTTAAGCCACCCTATGGCATCTGTTTCTTCACCACGACGACAGTTGGCGCCCACCGTGGGGTCAGCAGCGGTGCTGGCTGGTGTTTTCATCTGGACGGGACTTTCTTCATCAACTCCGGCGAGCTCCTCGAGTCGGGTTCGCTGTTCGGCTCTCGGGACGGCTTCACCAACCTCTTCATCATCGATGCCGGTGCGGCATTTTCGCCGTCTCCAGTGAGGCCCAGGGGCTTGACATCGACATGGCCTCCGCACGCTCACACTTTCTTCGTCACCGGCGCCGTGCCTACGCTCGGGGGCTGCGGCGTCCGTGCCGTCGCTCCCGCTCAGCCCGGTGGTTCTACATCGACGCTATCACCGTTGTCCGGTGTGGCGCCCTCGCTTAGAAAAGCAAGGCCACACTGTGAAATATGCTATTCCCTGGATCGAGTATGGATAGCAACTCACAAAAGATGTAATATCATGCATCAATGTCAAATATTATTACAACGCGATTCGAATGATCCAGGAGTAAAATAATTCCTTACAACTTTGCATAGCCGAAGCTAGCCTTAAAAGAGTAAAGAGTTCAACAATTTATTCAGAGTTCAACACGCAGCAATATAAATAGCACAGAGCTCCTTCATCTCCATGAGCCACTGGCGATCATGTTGGTTGTAAGCTCGAAGACACGTCTCACTCATCGTCGTAGTAGCCTGCAACATTTAACGTTGCAGCCCAGGGAATTTGGGTCAATACCTTGTAACAGGCCGGCAAGTGAATACTATGGTGGATTATAAAATGGCAAGACTAATACTACATGCTTATCTGGCTGGTGGGGTTGAAGGCTATTGCATAAAGCCAATTTTGTCCTACTTTTCACAAACATTTTATTCTCAACTTTACAATATGAGACACACCCATGGAACGCATCCAAGGTCTCATATACCCGTGTTCACCCATCACATTTTATTATGAAATTGGAATGAAGAGATCCTCCGACAACTTCCTTACTTAGCTACTCAAAATTGTCCGTAACCGGGGACACGGCTATGATCATAGTTTTATTACTCTCGAGAGTTTGTGGCACTTTCCCCACTAGACTCGATCAACCCATTCTATCCTTAACCCACATTTAGTGAAAAGGAAAGGAGAAGACCAAGACGAGACCTTTCTGAAGCACTTTCCCAACCACTACTGGCTTGACCCGTTCCAACCTACAACCCCTACATCTGCTTGTCAAACCGGGCTGGTTCCATGCTACTTACTTAGTCAAGACAGAGCCCATATGACTAGTGGCTGCACTGGAAGCAACTAAACATGGAGTGACATCGAATCTCAATACCCTGGGTGGCCATCCACAAGTGCACATACTCAGGTTCACACCATAAAAATGGGCCTGAGCAGCCACTCAACTTTAAACATCCGAAGCCATCCAATTCCACCCAGGTGGTTCATTAATTTAGTAGAATTTTCACTTAACTTACTACATCAAAACTTTCACATTTGCAGCAAGCATTTCTACTAAATTAATATAGGTGCCTAGTCAACAGGAAAAGATCTAATAGGCTTGCATAGCATAATTAAAACAGTAGTAAACCTATCATGCAACAATTAAGATAATCTATAATGCAATAACAAAATAATAGGTCCTTCATGAGCATTGTGTATACACTTGCCTTGATCGTTGTTCGGGTTGTCGCAGCACTCACAGTACGTCCTGCACTCCTCACAATCTATTCAGACAACAAACAAACACCAATTCAATACAACAAGCAATATAATGGCAATACAAAAATAATATGAATGCATGAAATGCAAGCTAACACTCCACAATTTAAGGAAATAAGATTATATTAAAGTTTCTGTTGTCTAACATATGCATGATGCTCATGATCACAATTTTTATAGTGTTTAATAATTTAGAAAGTAATTTATAGGCTAGAATACCTTATTTTAGGATTCTGTGAAAATCATTTAAATGCATGATGCAAAGGTGCAATTTGAACACACCACTGGATAGAAAACATTTTTCCAAGCATTTTGATATAAAGTTTGCAATTTTTGGATAAGCAGAACTCAAGATATGGATTTTACAAGATTGCACAAAAATCTGGGATTTTATTCATTTTCTGGGAATTACAAATCAGCCGCTGACTGGGCTTGCTGACTGGGCGCTGACTCAGCAGCCAAGTGGCGCAACTCGACTGGCCCGTACCGATTCGGTAAAAGAAAAGAAAAAGGGACCGTTGGGATCGAGATCCAACGAACTACAACACACGCATGCGTGCCCGACGGTGCTAGGTCACCGGAGCACGGTGGCGACGGCGGCGACGCGGCCGGCGTGGGCGTTCCCGGCGATTGGAGGCTCCCGGGGATGAACGCGTCTCACCTAGACAGTCGTGGTGTCGTGGCGAGGTCGGTGGCGCGGCGTAGGGCTTCGGCCCCTTCTCCTCCTCCCGGAATCCTTCGCCGGAGTTGGAGACGGCGGCGGTCCGAGACGGCGTGGACGGATCCGTCGACCTGGCGAGCAAGCGAGCACCAAATGGTGTCAAAACGAAAGAGCGAGGAGAGGGGATGGATATAGAGGACAGGGGGAGGGCGGGGAGTCGCCGGAGTGGCCGCGGCGTGCGAGATTACCGGCGGCGGGCGGCGGCGATGCGAGCCCCGATTCGAGCAGCCTGGCGGCGGGCCTGCTAGGGTATCGGGGTGAGGCGAGAGGGTGCGGGGAGGGGCTTAAGTAGGCGTGGTCGCGGCGTTGATGGTGAGGAAGAAACGGCCGCAATCAACGCGGCGTCCACCGGCGGTTTCCCTGCGCGGGGAGAGGAAGGGGGCGGGTGACGTCACCCTGACGGGTGGGCCCCGGTGTCAGCGAGAGGGAGAGAGGGAGACGCGGCGCGGCTGGGCCGGTGCGGCGCACGATCTTGGGCCGGGGTGGGCTGCCTCGGCCGGATCGGTTGGTTTCCTTTTTTTTTTGTTCTTTTCTTTTCTAAATTCTGTTTTTTTTCCAATTACCATCAAAATAGAGGCAAAACAAGTTAGAAAAAATTTGAATAAATACTTTTTGAAAAGCTTGTTCTATATAGAACACATTGGCACATAGTTTTCAATTAAATAAAGAGGAAATAATTGGTTTAGTGACAAGGGTTGCTTAGCACCCTATTATGTCAAAACAAAATATTTAAACCAAAAATATTTTTAAAGGTTCAAAGCATAGATTTTTATATGCAATAAAACATGATGCTTATGAATGAATGCATGCTTATGCATTTTTGAAAAATTGGGATGTTACAGTGGCGCACCCAGCTCCGTGCGCCACAGAAAGCTATATTTCTGTGGCGCATTTAGTTTTCGTGCGCCACAGAATTCTAAATTTCTGTGGCGCATTGTTTTGCATGCGCCACCGAAATAATTTCTGTGGCGCACCAATTAAGAGTGTGCCACAGAATGCCAACCTACCTATAACCCTTTTCATAGTAGTTCCCCTCTAGGCGACATCCGGGCATCGTTTGTTCTTTCATATGCCCTAGAGGCAATAATAAAATGGTTTATTAGCATATTCATGTTTATGATAATAGTTTATTCTCCATGCTATAATTGTATTAACCGGAAACATAATACATGTGTCGAATATAAACAACCAGTTGTCCCTAGTAAGCCTCTACCGGACTAGTTCGTTAGTCAAGAGATGGTTAGAGTTTCCTAACCATGGACTTGTTATAGTCACTTGATAACGGAGTCATATCATTAGATGTAATGATGTGATGGGCAAGACCCAAATAATAAAGAGTTGCAATTGATCATGTCACACAGTTTCATTGCCAACGCTTTTAGTATGCCAAGTATAGTTTTCTTAGACCATGAGATTATGTCACTCCCATTTATCGCGAGGAATGCTTTGTGGACATCAAACGTCACTTCGTAACTGGGTGTATTTAAAGGTGGCTTTCAGGTATCTCCGATGGTATTTGTTGGGTGACATGAATCAAGATTAGGATTTGTCCTTCCTTGTGACGGAAAAGATATCTCTGGGCCCTCTGGTAATATAGCATCAGAAAGGTTGCAACCATGCGATTAAGTGTTATCACGGAGATCCTATATTATGGACGAGTAAAGAGAATTTGCCAGGTAACGAGATAGAACCAGATATGGAGATATCGACGATCAAGTCCGGGCAAATTAAATATCGTGAGACAAAGGGAATCGTATACGAGATTAAAATCTTCGGCATCGTGGTTCAATCGAAAAGGAACTTCGTTGAATATGTAGGAGTCAATATGGGCATCCCGGTCCCGCTATTGATTATTGATTTGATCATGTCTGCATGTTCTCTGAACCCATAGGTCACACACTTAACGCTCCGATGTAGCTAGGGTTAGCGACGAGATAATTGATGAGATGCACGAATGGTGATTCGGAGTGTCGGATGGGATCCCGGACGTCACGGGGAGTTCCGGAAGAGTCCGGAGAATAAGATTCATATAAGGAAAGTGGTTTCCGGAGGTATCGGAAAGTTCCGGAATATTTCAGCAGGGTACCGGAAGGTTCCGGAAGGTTCCGGAAGAGTCTAGAAGTGGGGCCCATATTGTATGGACCCACATGGACTAAAGGGGGTGCAGCAACCTATGGGTGCGCCCACCCAAAGGCCCACATGGCCTAGCCGGCCAAGCAAAGGGCCAAGGGGCCCAAGTGGGGGGGGGGGCATCCCAACTTGAGGGGCAAGAAAGCCCTAGGCCGGCCGGCCGGACTTGGGTTTCCCCCTGGCCGCCGCCTATATAAGGCGAGGGTGGGGTGTGGCAACCCTGATCCGAGGCTTGCCCTAGCCGCATCCCCCCTTGCCCTAGCCGCTGCCTCCCCTTTGCCCTAACCCTAGTGCGCCACCCCTCCCCGTAGGGCTGCCGCCATCCTCTCCACAAAGCTGCTGCACCACCCCTAGTGTAGGGCTGCTGCTGCACCTCCTCCTTCTCTCTCCCTTGCTCATGGCTTGGCGAAGCCCTGTCCGCGGAGAGATCTACATCATCAACGCCACCACAACCGTCGTGGTGCCGAGATCCATCTAGCCACGTCCTCCTCGCTTGCGGGATCAAGGAGTGGACATCTACATCGAGCCGTACGTGTGGATACCGCGGAGGTGCTACCCCTTGTGGCACTTCGTCGGATTGGATCTTCGAGGAAATACATCTCCTCGCGACTAGATGAGTCTAGTTGCGGGGATCGGCAGACCAACCCTTGCATCGACAAACGCTTTGAACGTTCTTTGAGGGTAAGAGATTGGATCTCATCTTCGCTACCTTCATCTAGTAGATCTAGATCCTTGGGGTTTATTCCGCTTGCTGCGTAGGAATTTTTTTTGTTTTCTATGCTGCGACCCCTTCAGTGGTATCAGAGCCTAGATCTATTCGTAGATGTTGGTGCGATTAGAACACAAGTGTTGTGGGCGTTGATATTTTATGTTGCTACCTTCTCGCGTGCACTTTGCGTCTTTGCGGTATTGTGAGATTGAAGCGGGCCGGACCAAATTTACTCGTCCACGCATGAGAGACCGGTTCCACTACAGACATGCAACTTGTATTGCATAAGTGGCTAGCGGGTGTCTGTTTCTCTTATTTTAGTGAAGATGCAATTTTCAATGGAAGGCCTTTTTTGAAGGATGAGTAAATAAGCAACTATTATATCACCGTTGTGGTTTTGCGTAGATTAGAACGGTTCTATCTCGTTGACCCAAGCCACATAAAAATTGTATAAACAAAGTAGAGGACGTCTAACTTGTTTTTGCAGGGGGGGTCATGTGATCTGGTATGGCCAATGTGTGATTTGTGATAATGTATGCAATGATCATGTTTGTAATCTTTCACGACTTGCATATCGATGAGTACGGCAACCGGCAGGAGCCATATGGTTGTCTATTATTTTATGTGACCTGCGTGTCATTGAATCACCATGTAATTGCTTTACTTTATTGCTAAGAGTAGCATTAGTTGTAGTTGCAATAGTTGGTGGACAACCATGGTGATGGCGCCACAATGATGGAGATCATGTCGGTGATGGAGATCATGCTGGTGCTTTGGAGATGGAGATCAAAGGCACAAAGAAGAAAGGCCATATCATATCACAATTATGAATTGCATGTGATGTTAATCCTTTTATGCACCTTATTGTTATGCTTAGATGTGATCGTGACGGTAGCATGATAAGGTGATCTCTCACGTTAATATCAAGACGTGTTCTTCCCTAGTATGCACCGTTGCCAAAGATCTTCGTTTCGAAGCACCACGTGATGATCGAGTGTGATAGATTCTACGTTCACATACAATGGGTGTAAGCCAGATTTACACATGCGGAAATACTACGGTTTCCTTGACGAGCCTAGCATGTACAGACATGGCCTCGGAACACAAGAACCGAAAGGTTTAACACGAGTCATATGAACGATATGATCAACATGGCAATGCTCACCTTTGAAGCTACATCATCTCATGTCGGGGGGCAACCCCCGGATGTGATCAAGATGCCGAGATACAAGTAGACCCGGAGTTGACCGGGTCAACGATAACCGACATACCATATCGGTATACTTGGAGTTGACCGGGTTAAGGCTAAACCGACATACCCGTATGTCGGATCATGCAAGTTATATGTCGGAACCTCCGTTGTTCTTCTTATGTGCAGGAAGGATGAAACCGAGTTAGGAAGTATCTGGCACGCCTATGTCGGATATGGAGAAGAGGAGGTTATCCCGGAGCAGGGTCAAGGCTCACGTCTTGTCCCTACAATCACGGGGCAGACGTCGTGCCACTAGCGGGACGTGACGCGCTGCCAGTCCTTGACTCGGAGGGTGCAGTATGGGCTGTCAGGCCTCCATGCTGCTGACCGAAGCAGTGTCAGGGAGCAGTGCGCGGGAGTAGACAGATTGGACGCGCTACGTCATGATGACCGAAGCAGTCAGAGGGCCGGTCGTGGCCACAGTGCTGCCTACGCCAGCACTAACGTCAGCCCTAACTTGTGCCCTGGGCCTCCCTATATAAGGAGCACCAGGGGTTCCTTTTACGGGCACGCCTCATTAGACTCGAAACGCTGCTTCATTGAACACTAGTGTCTTCAGGAGAGCTCCAGAGCCACTCCGAGACTCGGTATAGCGCCCTCAGCTCATAGTTCTTCCCATACAGCTCAAGGAGCGTTGTGTAGCTCAATTGTAATCCATCATATAAAGATCAGACAAGCAGGAGTAGGGGTTTTATCTCCTATCGAGAGCCCTGAACCTGGGTAAATTGGTGTGTGTTTGTGTCTTTCCGTGTGCGCCTCTACACGCACCTACCCTCCCCGGTACCTCCAGCGTCCATTGGCCCCAAGATAAGCCTACCTATGGCATCTGTTTGTGTACCACCACGACATCTCACGTGATGATCGGTTGTGGTGTAGTGGATTTGGATCGTGTGTCACTAAAACAACCTGAGAGATGTTGAGTTTAGTGGGAGTTCATTAAGACGAACTGAAATTATCATAAATCAAAAGTCCAGATGTCTTTGCAAAAATCCTTGTAGATCATGGTCGACTACGGTAGTCGGTTCGTTGTTGAAAAACTGCGTCCCGATGGGTCAATTTTGTTAAGTGGTACCTGCATCTGAGAGAAGTCCTAAACACCCATGCTGAGCTCTACGTGTTAGATGAACCATTAGAAGAATACCCAAATATTTCTGCAAGCGATGAAGAGTACATGGAGTGGTTTTGAACCACCTACTTGAAAGTCAAGTGGATGATGTGCACCTTCATGAATTCTGACCTAAGTAGACAATTCAAGAACTTGATTGCAATGGAGATTGTTGATGAGCTGAAAAATAGTTTTTCAGCACAAGTTAGAATTGTAAGGTTCGAATGTCTGAACGGTTTTCTTTCACTCAAGATGGAAGAGAATATTTGCTTGGAACAACACCTGAGGATAATGCATGAGATACATCATCGTCTAGTGCTTGTTTGGAACCACGAGATGAATGACGGTTTCACGATAGATGGGGTGATACGCTAGCTTCTCCCCAGCTTCAAGAATTATGCCGGAGACTATGTCATGGGAAGGGATTTGATCACTTTCTGTGAGTTTGTGTCTCGGCTGCGTCATGTCAAAGTGGAACCCGTAGCAAGAGAAGTTGACAATGCAGGAAGTATATATAGTGATATACAAGTTATAAGTGTTTAAGTCCAAATTGCGATTGTGGCGGTTTCGATAAGTATTTGATACTCATTCTGTTTTATGAAAACAGAACCTGCTGCTTGAGACTTGCATGAAGGATATGGGAAGACGTTGTGGAATGATGGCAATCAAGGAGTTGATGCTGGCAATGATCTGTCTCTACATTTATCGTTTGGATTAGAGGATTTGAATAAGTCTTTGTAATCCAATTAAGTGTGATTTTAATTAGTGTGTCTTGCTTATGTGAGACGGTTATTCATGTTAAAGACAATGGTTGTTCTATTTTCATGAGTGATCCTTTTTGGAAATCACAAGTTTTCGATTATAAGCGTATTATTCTTATTATAATCTAAATGATAAATTGGTTGAATATTTATAAATAAAAGACATACTAAAATACCCAAAAATTAATAATGACAATTGTTTTAGCCGTGCTAAAGATTGAATAAACATTTTGATGTTTTATCAATGCGCCTTGTTGAAGGAGTATGACTAAAAATGCACCCTTTGGAAGTGTGTCATGAGTTGTCGAAGATAAACACAAGTGTTGTTGTATTTTCAGCAAATGTGAGATGTCATTATTTTGTGCGCTCCATCATAAGTGATATGAGTAAATATATGAATTTGTTCGAGTTATGATATTTGATGAGATCAAATAAATTTCTGGAGTTTAGGATATTAAGTTTACAAGAAAATTGAGTCTTTATGATTTGATCCTCTTTGATCAAAAGAGACAAAATATTTGAGTTATATGTTAGTATGCGGACTTGTGAGAAGTGTTATCACAAATTACAATGTTTAGAATATTTCAAAGGCGTTTGATATGTCCTAAGATATTGTAATCACACACTATTTGATATTGTGTGGTCTCAAAGAAGGGTTTTACTTCGGGGTTTAATAATAGCATTTAGATTTATTTGATAAACACTCTGTTTAGAAATAAGGGTCTATATGTGATTCGCATAAATTTTTCATATGAGCTGTGAGAAAAGGTGGTTTCATTAATTATGAGATAATTAGAGACTATTGCGAATAATATTGTAGTATATTCATAAGTATGACTATGAATGTGATTCCACAATATGTGACTAAAAGGGGCAAACCAATTTGTTGGTTGTGCTAAGTATTTTAGTGGTTTTTCGTGAAAAGGTTTCATTGATAAAAGAATTGATGGAATAAATGGAAAAGCTAAAACCTTGCTTGTTTATGTATCAAGTGGCACATATGTAAAGTGCTCTGTTGGTTAAAACTTGACACATAAAGGAATTAATGATGGTGATCATTGAATTTCGGTTTAGCTTGTCTAAAAAAAGTAGGATTCAAGAATATTGTATTTTGTCAGGTTACAAAATAATATTCATGATTTACTTGTCATGTTTCAGAAACAAGACATACCTATGAAACTACAAAGAAGAAATAGAAGCCTTAAAATACGAAAGTGACTAAGAGTCATCCTATGTTAAGTTTAAATCACAAAGTAATTGTTGCTTGATTTTGTGAAAGTGATGTTTCACATATTTATTCCTCAAAAGGGGTTTTGCAGGGAATAAATAAAACTTAAAGCTAGTAAAGTACTAGCGTTCGTATAAAGAGTTCTCGATATTAATAGTTAATTAAGAATTTTGGAGGTGTCCAAAATATCGAGAAAGTGCATAAGAAACTGAGTGGGATCTAATTAACATATGTGGTGACATATATTAAGTTAGAGCAGAAAACTATTTTCCATGGTCAAAATATGTGGTGACATATGTTTGAATGGGAGTTAGTTAATCATTGTCAAATATAGAGATAACATATTTTTGAGTGGGAGCCAAAGTGGTTTCACAATTTAATATGTGTATGGTGTATATTTGAGTGGGAGTTTACAACATCTTGTTTGAGTGAGATGAGGATTTCATAAATGTTGTAAATGAGTCAGGAACCAACGTATAACTTATGAAGTTAGTTTGAACGTCAAATATCCATGGAGATGGATGTATCTATGGAGGATAGATATGTTTGATAAAGCATTATGTCAGGATGTTTAACCTAAGTAAGATTTTGAAGGAGTTCAAAATGAACAAGTGAAGAAAGGTTCATTTTGCTTGTGAGAAATAGGTGAAACATTGAGTTGATAACTCAGTACAAAAATGATGGTTGGAGGATATGTTAGTGTTCGCTATGAATTGTTCATAGGTCTAAACATATGAGAACCATGTGTTTGTATTTGACGATATGTGACCCAAGTTCTTGGTTAGAAGAACATGTTAAATGAGGAGTCATTTTTCATGGAGTTGAGATAATAGAATCTAGAGATTGGTGGACTTGGTTGAAGTCATAAAACCAAACTAGATTGGGGATCTCATAATAGCAGAAGCGCAGCGAAAGCGTGATCAAAAATATCGAAGTGACATGATTGCACTGTCGATTTGTGAGTCTACAACATATAGGAGTATATGATTAATTCAAGGATTAAAAGATATAATATTGTGGTTTGAGAAATTTTATTTCAAGACTGAGTGAGTTCCGGGTGCACATGCTATGTGAAAGTCCTCTTGACTGATCATACGTCATGTAGGCATGAAAGGGAAACGAAAATCTCACTCTATAACCAAATATATTATATTCATCATATGATGATGAGGTTTATCATGTGATGATAAGAGGTTTATCATGTGATGATAAAGTAATGTCAAATTAGGTGACATTGACATTTTGCAAAGAACATAAAGAACTGTATAGTACAGAACACGGACAGAACCTCTTCCACGAGCAAACATGATCAGCACTGAGACTCCATGAGTGTTAGACACCATGAGTGTTGGATCGAGAAAATGTAAACTAGATTATTGACTCTAGTGCAAGTGGGAGACTGTTGGGAATATGCCCTAGAGGCAATAATAAAATGGTTTATTAGCATATTCATGTTTATGATAATAGTTTATTCTCCATGCTATAATTGTATTAACCGGAAACATAATACATGTGTGGAATATAAACAAGCAGTTGTCCCTAGTAAGCCTTTACCGGACTAGTTCGTTAGTCAAGAGATGGTTAGAGTTTCCTAACCATGGACTTGTTATAGTCACTTGATAACGGAGTCATATCATTAGGAGTAATGATGTGATGGCAAGACCCAAATAATAAAGAGTTGCAATTGATCGTGTCACACAGTTTCATTGCCAATGCTTTTAGTATGCCAAGTATAGTTTCCTTAGACCATGAGATTATGTCACTCCCGTTTACCGGAGGAATGCT
Source organism: Puccinellia tenuiflora (assembly GCA_012064385.1). Classification (NCBI taxonomy): domain Eukaryota; kingdom Viridiplantae; phylum Streptophyta; class Magnoliopsida; order Poales; family Poaceae; genus Puccinellia; species Puccinellia tenuiflora. The sequence continues at coordinate 24,362 of QRDG01000578.1, read as the reverse complement.
TTGTGGACATCAAACGTCACTTCGTAACTGGGTGATTATAAAGGTGGCTTTCAGGTATCTCCGATGGTATTTGTTGGGTGACATGAATCAAGATTAGGATTTGTCCTTCCATGTGACGGAAAAGATATCTCTGGGCCCTCTCGGTAATATAGCATCAGAAAGGTTGCAACCATGTGATTAAGTGTTAATCACGGAGATCCTATATTATGGACGAGTAAAGAGAATTTGCCAGGTAACGAGATAGAACCAGATATGGAGATATCGACGATCAAGTCTCGGGCAAATTAAATATCATGAGACAAAGGGAATCGTATACGAGATTAAGAATCTCCGGCATCGTGGTTCAATCGAAAAGGAACTTCGTTGAATATGTTGGACTCAATATGGGCATCCCGGTCCCGCTATTGATTATTGATTTGATCATGTCTACATGTTGTCGAACCCGTAGGGTCACACACTTAACGCTCCGATGTAGCTAGGGTTAGCGATGAGATAATTGATGGTATGCACGAATGGTGATTCGGAGTCTCGGATGGGATCCCGGACATCACGAGGAGTTCCGGAAGAGTCCGGAGAATAAGATTCATATAAGGAAAGTGGTTTCCGGAGGTATCGGAAAAGTTCCGGAATATTTCAGCAGGGTACCGGAAGGTTTCGGAAGGTTCTAGAAGAGTCTAGAAGTGGGGCCCATATTGTATGGACCCACATGGACCAAAGGGGGTGCAGCAACCATATGGGGTGCGCACCACCCAAAGGCCCACATGGGCCTAGCCGGCCAAGCAAAGGGCCAAGGGGCCCAAGTGGGGGGGGCGCCCCAACTTGAGGGGCAAGAAAGCCCTAGGCCGGCCGGCCTAGGGTTTCCCACTGGCCGCCGCCTATATAAGGGGAGGGTGGGGTGCGGCACACCCTGATCCGAGGCTTGCCCTAGCCGCCGCCTCCCCTTTGCCCTAACCCTAGTGCGCCACCCCTCCCCGTAGGGCTGCCGCCATCCTCTCCACAAAGCTGCTGCACCACCCCTAGTGTAGGGCTGCTGCTGCACCTCCTCCTTCTCTCTCCCTTGCTCATGGCTTGGCGAAGCCCTGTCCGCGGAGAGATCTACATCATCAACGCCACCACAACCGTCGTGGTGCCGAGATCCATCTAGCCACGTCCTCCTCGCTTGCGGGATCAAGGAGTGGACGTCTACATCGAGCCGTACGTGTGGATACCGCGGAGGTGCTACCCCTTGTGGCACTTCGTCGGATTGGATCTTCGAGGAAATACATCTCCTCGCGACTAGATGAGTCTAGTTGCGGGGATCGACAGACCAACCCCTGCATCGACAAAACACTTTGAACGTCCTTTGAGGGTAAGAGATTGGATCTCATCTTCGCTACCTTAATCTAGTAGATCTAGATCCTTGGGGTTTATTCCGCTTGCTGCGTAGGAAAATTATTTGTTTTCTATGCTGCGACCCCTTCACAGGCACCAAAGCATTATCCTTGTCAGTCCTGCCGTTGACGCCGCCATGGTGCCAAACAGCTCAACCAACCTGCGCGTGTACATCAGCACATGTCTGTTATCGAGACCCCGCAACGCCACGCCGTCGAATCTCACCATCGGTGACATGGTAGACAGACACCGCTCCACCTTCTCGAACACCGCCATCCGCCACAGGTCCCCCAAGACAGGTCCAACTCCCACACGTTGCTCCCAGGGGGGAACGACGCAAAGCGCCGTCAACATACGAGTACAGTACTTTGCATGCCAATCATATGTGTGTCGACCGTGTGAGAAAATATCTGATTTGAGCACGGCACAGCGCGTGATCGGATCTTGTGCTGTAAGGAAATTAACAACAATGACGGTGGTCGTGCCGCGGGTGTATATAAGAGAGGTTTATACCGCTCAAATTAATGTAATGTGAAGATTGTTTTGTCATCAGTTTCAATCAAATTATAGTCGGCTAGCAGGGGTGGAATTCGGTTTTTGAACCAGGACTACGTACGTCTCTTGCTTTCTATACAGCTGCCGCTGCTACTCAACCCAACATGCATGCCCCGAGCCAGCCAGCTGGTAACATCACTACAGGAACTGCGCGCTGCGCCGACGGCCTTATTCTACATCGACGGCTTTTTGTCGGGCCCGTCGGCGTAGAACCCGAAGAGCCCAGCCCGTCACATTTGCCCTCGTCGTAGAAAAAGCCGTCGACGCAGCCCGGAAACGCCGACGGCCGCTCTTGGCGTATAAAAGGCCGTCGACCCATTGCTAAAAGCCGACGGCTAAAAGCCGTCGGTGTAGCGACTGGTTCCCGTAGTGCGTGGCAGTCATTAACTAGTGCTCACTAAGAACTGATCGAGTTAGTACTGAAATTATTGTGTGAATATAGGGACTTTGAACCGAGTTTAATTAGTGGCAGATGAGGAACCCGTGCCCGCGCGGACTGAATGCCTACGTGTTTAATTTCAATAGGGACTTTGCATTAACTGTGAATATCGGATCTATTCGTCCCTATGGTTCAAAGTCTGGACAAATGTTTTATCGAACAGGTTACATGCACCTCAACCTCCTCCATTCTGCCCATCCAGAGCTCACCGCCGGGGAGGACGGCGGAGGGCGCAGCCGGCCGGGAACAGCACCTCGACGGGAGCGACGACCGCAGCCTTGTCCCCTACCCTGCAACGTTGTTCCTCTTGATTTCCCCGAGCGCCAACGCCACCATCGCCACAGACCTCCGCGCGCTCCCCGCGGGGCCGCACATGTACGACCCGTGCCCGCGCGGATGCACATGTAGGCATGCAAGCGGACGAGGAACCCGCCGACTCGACCTGGTCGTACTCGTACTGGCCCTTGGACAGCACACACACTCGACGCCCGACACCTAAGGACGAGCTCGACCGCGTCTGCGTGCTCGCCGGCTGTTATGACCGGTTTGGCCTACTCCAGGCGTAGGCCCATTAGACAGGCATAATTAGGGGCTTAGCCCAACAGTTATCGTATTTTCATTATATAAAAGAGTTGTAATCAGACTATGAGAATTAAGCAGCAATAATTATCATATTATTGCCGGCTCCCAGAGGAGCCGGACCTCTAAACCCTAGCCGCCGTCTCCTGCACCGCCGTCTCCTTCGTCCTCGCGACGGCGCCCAGCCGCCGGCCTCTCCGCACTTGCGCACACCCAACTCCCTCCTTCCCCTACAACCTACGCCCTCGACACGGTAGAACCCTAGCTCCTACCACCTTGGTATCAGATAGCTCTTGTTCGATCATGTCTTCATCACCGCCGACCACCACCATCCCCGCCACCACCGCGCCGCTCGCTCCGCCGCCCGCTTCCACCGCCGCCACCACGCAGCCGACGCCCTCCTCCGGGATCGCGGCATCCTCCTCCCCGGGCCCAACCCCGGCGCAGATGACGGGCATTCTCAACGACCTCACCCTCGCCGTCCAGGGGCTCCAGCTCTGTATGCTCGGGTCCCAAGGACCACCGCTGTCCCCGCTGCCGCTGGGCCCCTCAGCGCCGCCACTGTGGCCGTGGCAGCCGTGGCACCCGTCGGCCCCGCCTACGCACGGGCAGCCGTGGCAACCACCCGCGGCCTGCACCGCGCCACCTGCACCGACCCAGCGCGGGGTGCCCATCCACCAGGTTTCCTGGCCACCGTCGCCGTCCCCGCTCCCGGCGTGGTTGTCGACGTCGTCCCCCGCCCCAGTCTACACGGCCGCCGAGGGACCACCACTCCCGACCATCCCAGACGCCCCTCCGCGACCCTCACCGGACCCTCCGACGGCCGCTTCGCACACCCCGCTGCGGTTGGACTTACTCCTCCGCGGTTCGCCAAGATCGACTTCGCCACCTACGACGGCACGGAGGACCCGCTCAACTGGCTCAACCAGTGCGAGCAGTTTTTCCGCGGGCAGCGTACGCTCGCGACGGATCGCACGTGGCTCGCGTCATACCACCTCCGGGGCAACGCCCAGACTTGGTACTACTACCTCGAGCAAGACGAGGGCGGCATGCCTTCATGGGAGCGCTTTCGCGAGCTCTGCCTCCTGCGTTTCGGGCCGCCGGTGCGCGGGAGCCGTTTGGCGGAACTGGGCCGCCTCCCCTTCACCACCACCGTCCAGGACTACGCCGACCGCTTCCAGGCCCTTGCGTGCCACGCCCTCGGGGTGACGGGGCAGCAGCGCGCCGATCTCTTCGTGGGCGGTCTCCCGGACACCATACGGGTGGACGTTGAGCTGCATGCCCCCACCGACCTCCAGACGACGATCCACTACGCCCGCGCTTACGAGCGACGGGTCCAGGCCATGCAGCCGCCCCAACAGAGTCGCGGGGGACGCCCCCCACTCGCCCTACACCGCCCGCTCCGGCCCCGGGTCGCCCCGCCCCGGCAGCCCCAGCGACCCCCGCGCCGACGCGGACCCTTCCGCCGCCTGACCCTGGCCGAGCAGCTCGAGCGTCGACGGCTCGGACTCTGCTTCAACTGTGACGAGCCCTATACGCCGGGCCATGCGTGCACGCGCCTCTTCTACCTGGAGACGGTGCTTGACGGCGAGACCACCGACCCGGCTGCGGAGTGCGGCGACCCGCCGCCTCCGGCGCCGTCTGAGCACGACGCGCCGCTGGCTCTGGCTGCCGCCTTCGTGGTGTCGCTGCACGCCCTCGCGGGTATTCGCCACGAGCGCACTATGCTCTTGCCGGTGACGATCCGCGGCGAGCAGCTGGTGGCCTTACTGGACTCGGGCTCTACACACAACTTCCTGCCCGCGTCCACTATGCGCCGCCTCGCCCTCCAACCATCGGGGTGGCGACAACCTCCGGGTCACGGTGGCCAACGGCGACCGACTGTAGTGCCATGGACTGGCGCAGCACGTACCGCTCACCATCGGTGATGAGCACTTCACCATCACTTGCGCCGGCATCGACCTGGGCTGTTTCGACTTCATCCTCGGTGTCGACTTTCTGCGGACCTAGGGCCCATACTTTGGGATTTCGACACCCTAACGATGTCGTTTTGGCGCCAGGGACGCCAAGTCCAGTGGCATGGCGTTGGCGGCTCCGCTCCGGCGCCCCACCTCCAGCTGGCCACGACGGACAGCGACGCCGAGCATCCCCTGCTCACCCGCCTCCTGGAGCAGCATAGCGGCTTGTTCGCCGAGCCGCAGGGGCTGCCCCCGGTCCGGGCGTACGACCACCGCATCCACCTGCAGCCTGACACGCCGCCGGTGGCTGTCCGCCCCTACCGTTACCCCCAGCTGCAGAAGGACGAGCTGGAGCGCCAGGTCGAGATCATGCTGGCCGCGGGCATCATCCGCATCTCCACGTCGCCCTTCTCGGCGCCGGTTCTCCTGGTCTGCAAGTCGGACGGCACTTGGCGTTTCTGTATCGACTACCGCGCCCTCAACACTCTGACGCTGAAGGACAAGTTCCCCATTCCGGTGGTCGATGAGCTTTTGATGAGCTCCATGGTGCGCGCTTCTTCACGAAGCTCGACCTTCGGTCGGGCTATCACCAGGTGCGCATGCACCTGGATGAAATCGCCAAGACGGCATTCCGCACTCATCACGGCCACTTCGAGTTTGTGGTGATGCCCTTCGGCCTCACCAATGCGCCGGCAACCTTCCAGGCCCTGATGAACGATGTCCTCCGGCCCTACTTGCGGCAGTTCGTGCTCGTCTTCTTCGATGACATCCTCATCTACAGCACGACGTGGGCCGAGCACCTGCAGCACATCGCCATTGTCTTCAATGAGCTTCGTGCGCACCGGCTTCATCTTAAGCGCTCGAAGTGCTCGTTCGGGACGTCTTCGGTCGCCTACCTCGGTCATGTTATCTCCGCCGAGGGGGTCGCGATGGATGCGGATAAGGTGGCTGCCATCGCCGCCTGGCCGCTGCCCCACTCGCCGCGCGCCCTGCGCGGATTCTTGGGTCTCGCGGGGTACTACCGGAAGTTCATCCGGGATTATGGCCTCATCGCCGCGCCGCTCACACGCCTCCTTCGCCGCGACGCCTTCGCTTGGGATGACGAGGCCACGGCGGCGTTCGCGACCCTAAAAGGGGCGCTCACGACGGGACCCGTGCTGCAGATGCCGGACTTCACCCGGCCCTTCATCGTCGACTGTGACGCGTCGGGGACTGGTTTCGGCGCCGTCCTTCACCAAGGCGACGGACCACTCGCCTACTTCAGCAGGCCCTTCGCCGCGCGCCACCTCAAGCTCGCTGCTTATGAGCAGGAGCTCATTGGGCTGGTCCAGGCGGTACGCCACTGGCGACCGTATCTCTGGGGGCGCTCGTTTCGGATTCGCACGGACCATTACAGCCTGAAGTTCTTGTTGGACCAGCGGCTGTCGACAGTGCCTCAGCATCAGTGGCTCAGCAAGCTATTCAGTTTCGACTTCACGGTCGAGTACCGTCCGGGTCGGCTGAACACGGTGGCTGATGCCCTTTCCCGCCGTGACGCCGACCAGGAGACCACTGAGGAGGGGGCCACGGGCACGATGCTCTGCATCCGCTCGGGGCCATCGTTCACGTTCTTCGACGACATCCGTCGGGCCACGGCGGAGGCGCCCGACGCCCAGCTCCTGCGGCAACGCCTGGAGGCTGGGGACTTGGACGAGCCGTGGCGCTTGTCGGACGGCTTGCTTCTGCATGGCCGACGGATCTTCGTGCCGGATCACGACGACTTACGGCACCAGGCGCTCTTGGTGGCGCACTCGGCGGGTCACGAGGGGGTCCAAAAGACCCTCCATCGCCTCCGCGCCGACTTCTACATCCCCGGCGATCGTGCACTGGTCCGGGATTGGGTGCGCATGTGCGAGACATGTCAACGCAACAAGACGGAGACCCTCCGTCCGGCTGGGATGCTGCAGCCGCTCGAGGTGCCATCGCAGGTGTGGGCGGACATCTCCATGGACTTCATCGAGGGCCTCCCCAAAGTGGGCGGAAAGTCCGTCATCCTCACGGTGGTTGACCGCTTCTCCAAGTACGCGCACTTCATCGCGCTCGGCCACCCCTACACCGCCACGTCCGTCGCCCGCGCCTTCTTTGAGGGCATCGTCCGTCTCCATGGATTCCCGGCTTCGATCGTCAGTGATCGTGATCCTGTGTTCACGGGATACGTCTGGCGTGACCTCTTCCGGATGGCGGGGGTGAAGCTTCGTTTCAGTACGGCCTTCCACCCACAGACGGATGGCCAGTCGGAGGTGGTTAACAAGGTGATTGCCATGTATTTGCGGTGTGTTACAGGTGATCGACCGCGCGCGTGGGTCGATTGGCTTGCATGGGCGGAGTACTGCTACAACACCTCCTACCACTCCGCCCTGCGCGCCACGCCATTCGAGGTGGTCTACGGGCGTCCACCGCCGCCTATCCTACCAGTGGATCCGGCGATGGCGCGGACTGAGGCGGCTGGCGAGCTTCTCCGCAACCGCGATGAGATGCTTGCCGAGGTGCGGCAGCATCTCCTGCAGGCCCAGCAGCTGGCCAAACACTACTATGACGGACACCATCGCGAGTTGGAGTTCGCGGTGGGTGATTGGGTGTGGCTTCGCCTACTTCACCGCTCCACGCAGTCCCTGGACCCACGTGCCAAGCGCAAGTTGGGGCCGCGCTATGCTGGTCCCTTTGTCGTCTTGGAGCGTGTGGGGTCCTTGGCCTACCGCCTTCAGCTGCCGGCGGGGGCCCGCATTCACGACGTATTTCACGTGGGGCTGCTGAAGCCGTACCGTGGCGACCCTCCTGCGACCATTCCAGCTTTGCCGTCGGCCGCAGATGGGCGTCTTCTGCCCAGCCCGGTGAAGGCTTTGCGGGCGCAGCTTCGCCGCAGAGAGTGGTACCTGTTGATCCAATGGGAAGGCCTTCCAGCTGAGGAGGCGACCTGGGAGCAGCGTGAGGAGTTCCAGCAGCATTACCCCGATTTCCAGCTCGAGGACGAGCTGTTTGCGCAGGCGGGGAGAGATGTTATGACCGGTTTGGCCTACTCCAGGCGTAGGCCCATTAGACAGGCATAATTAGGGGCTTAGCCCAACAGTTATCGTATTTTCATTATATAAAAGAGTTGTAATCAGACTGAGAATTAAGCAGCAATAATTATCATATTATTGCCGGCTCCCAAAGGAGCCGGACCTCTAAACCCTAGCCGCCGTCTCCTGCACCGCCGCCTCCTTCGTCCTCGCGACGGCGCCCAGCCGCCGGCCTCTCCGCTCTTGCGCACGCCCAACTCCCTCCTTCCCCTACAACCTACGCCCTCGACACGGTAGAACCCTAGCTCCTACCACCGGCAAGTTCCTCAGCTGGCCGGGGTCGCGCTTTCGTCGGCATTGCGTGTGTGATCCTCATCAGAGGCCGCGCATCACCACCGCGGCTCGTGTGCCGCAGATGGCGTCACGCCGCCGCCGACCCGTCCCTGTGGCGCGCTCGCCGCCGCCTTCGCGTGCTGCCACGGCGTTGCCCGCTTCACCTTCTCGGGATTCCTCGCGCTCTGCCTCGCCGGCTCCGTGTCCCGCCTCGCGCTCTTGCCGCTGCTCTCCTCTCCAATGGCCGCCGAGCTCGACCTCGTCGCCATTGACAGCTCAGGGTTACGCCGGCTCGCGCTCCCGCCGCTCGAGTCCAAGCCGTCGTCCTTCCTGGCCATGGCCACGCGGCTCGGGGCGCACTGTCCGGACTTCTCCGGCCTTAGGACCTCCGGTTCGATCAAGACGGAGGACGCGGCGACCGTGGCGCCCTCGATGCGTGGACTCGGACGTTGTGCTCGACTCCTCCTACCTTCCAAAGCAAGAGGTGATCGCCATCCTCTCCCGCTGCAGGGAGCGCGGAGCTCATGCCCCAGCGCCGCTCTCGCGTCGCCGTGTTCGCACGCCGCGGAATGGCCACGGGCGCCGAGATGTCCATCACATGTTTAACAGAATGCCTGACCCAACTTCTTTTAATAGAACAAATAGATGGGAAGAAGAAAAACTATAGGGTGCATTTTGTAAAAACAAAAACTACCACGTCAGCGTCCATCTCGACGGAGTGACGAACGGGGCTTTAACTCACAACTACGTGACTAAAATTTAGCATTTTTTTAGCTCGTGACCAATTTGCTCATTCGTGGCAATTTCGTGACCCCCAAGCGTTTAACTCCAAAAAAACTAGATGATACAGGAAAGAACTTGATTGCGTCTCCTCGCTGATTATCATAGCCACCACGGTAGTAATTACCTCCATAGCTACCATTACCATAATGAGCACGATCATTGCCTCCATAGTTGCCACGGTAGTCCCCATCATGACCACCGCGAGGGTTATTGGGGCGAGAAGAACGCCCACGACCACGAGTTGCAGCATGAGCCGAGGACTGAAAACTAATGTCCTGGGCAGTAATCACTGCCCAAGCCATTGAGAATATAACCTTTCAACTCATCATCATCAATTTTCTTTCCAGCAGCAGCCAGCTCCATTGCAAAACCTTTCATCTTGGTGATGAATTTGTCAGCCTTCAAGTCTTGCTTCTTGGTGTTGGCGAGGTAACCACGAAGAGTGTTGATTTGTGCCTTGGATTGAGACGAAAAAAGCTCCACAATGGAAGACCATAGCTCAGCACAATGCTCAACACCCATCACGTGAGCCATGATCTCAGGAGATAGGGTTTTAAGCAGCCAACTCAGAACTTGCTGATCACGGGTGAGCCACACCCCATAGGTCGGATTCGGAATAGTCGTCTTCTCCTTCGTCTTCTCGTCTTCAGTCTCGATGGTTTTTGGCGGTGCAGAGTCGGAACCGTCGAGCAGTCCCATGACCAGCGCACCACGAGCAGCAGGCAGAACTTGCATCTTCCAGAGGAGGAAGTTCGCCCTTGTGAGTTTGTCTGTCGGCGGCGCCCCGAGGGCAGTCGCCAAGGTCCTCAGCGACGCATACGATGAAGATGCCATTGGAGAGGGAGGGTGGGTTTCTGTTGTTGTTCTTCACCACCGATCGGAACCGGAGGGCAGACCACACGTCGAGCGAGCGATTTTCTTCGTCTTCTTCTTTGTTTCTGCTGCGATCGAAAGTATCGATCTAGGGTTTTGTTTTTGCTAGACGGAAGGAAGAGGAGGCTCTGATACCATGTGATTGTTCGTATGAGGGAACGATGCCTGTTAGGGTCATCTGGTGCGTGTTATAGCGATGGGAATAGCCCCCATCGAGGCGTACACGGAGACATATCCTGGTCGGAGTACTACTCCGTACCAGGTACGTATTACATCTCTAACACGTCACACCTATTTTCATACGCAAAGAAAAAGAAAAGGGACTTTCACTAGATCGTGTGTGTGAGTAGGACTTGGAGGAGACTCTGTACACTAGATAGAAGGAATTCATACTGGACTTGTACTTGCACCGAGTCATGTAAAATAAAACGAAACAACTCAACCTTTTCCACAAACACAACCGACGGAAATCAAACTTGGCTCTGATTTGGTGCTCCTGGCCTGCACCGCGTCGAATTCTAACGTGAACACCGAGTCGGATCGGAGAATCACCCAGGGTACGTACGACGTGTATATATATAATAGCAAAGGTGCCCATCTTTTTATCTCCATAAAACAAACCCATCATCACACGAGATCCATCATTGTACTGTCTCTTAAGTTCCAACCTGAGCGACACAAAGTAGAGTTTTCTGATGCAAGGCTCGTGACTTGGGTATGCTAGTCAATGGAGCTACTTGAGACTGACCCTTCTTATTGTAGAGTTGCTCTTTTTTTCTCTTTGATTGAATTGGTTTAATGTGTACTTGCAACTGTGCGCAATCGGATATGTCTATTTGCGGCAATGGATAGACAGATGCGTGTGACTTGCATGTATGTATTCAGTTATGAATTAGGATATGATCTTGTAACATACTGTTCCCTTATCTTTACACTTATTTATTTCAATTTATTCATCAGATATTTATAATAAACATTTTTACTTGTTTATACGATGCAAACATCTATCATTAAAAATACAATAAAAAGTGAAGTCAATATTCTTGCCATGAAAAATATATTTCTGGTTTATAGTTCTAGAAATAGTAGTATCCATGAATAATGTGTGATACTTTGACGTACTATAGTAGTATGTATGTATACATGTGTATATGTCTAATTGAGCATCTTTGAAATATCTCAATACGGGATTTTGCATAGTAAGCGTGAAAAATATCCTAATAAGGGATGATAAAATAGGATCATCTAGCCAAGTGAAAACTAATAGGACATGCTAGAGTGAACAATGTCTTAGTAAGTGGTTGATTATATATACATGCATCGGTTTGGGGTCTGTATCGGACGACTGTTCCATTCTAGGTAAGCTCGATTCTGAATCTCCAACCGCTACTCTTTTCGGAAGGCCATGGGCATCTGATTAACTAGATCAATACCCCACGCGTTGTAGCGGGTATTTTATAGAAAAACTTTATAGTGTAATTAAGATACATGAAATATGGATTCAAAGTTGTTGTATAAAAAATATGAGTGATTCAATTATAGTTGAGAGGCTAAATTTAATTGACCTGAAATTATTGTTTGACGATAATCCACCCCAAACATAATACCTTTGGTTGGATGACGTGGATATGTTGCATGTAAATATATACAATCATTAATAAATATTAGTGGGATGACATTGACAATTGATTGGTTAAAATAGTAGGTGATGTGGATAGCTTGCATGTTGAGATAGAAAATCGTAAATGCATGTTAATGGGGTTTTGCTTTATAAGAAGTATAAATTTTCATAGCTCAAATGTAATGTGGATATTGTTTTTGTCTTCAATTTCAGGATATAGTCGGCCAAACAACTTTCTTTAGGGCCGCCTAAACAACTTTAGTCTAGGATCTAGGAGAAAGAAACAATCCAAGGCAAGGGTGGAACGCCGTTTTTGAACCAGGACGTCTCCTGCTTTGTACACAGCCTCTGCCAAGTGCAAACAGAATTAATACCGATTTAAGATGCGTACGAGTGTGCCGTTGAGCAACAAGGCAGCGAGGACGTAAATGATGGGCCAACCAATGCGTTTGAAGAACCAATGATGAGGCATTCAGCAGTACATGTCGCCAATCTTTTGTGTCATTTTCCCTAACCAAACTTGTTGGCTGCCTTATTATTTAAAAAAAAAACTTGTTGGCAGCCGCGTAATTGTGCAGAGAAACTGTGTCACTAACGAAAGGGAAACGCTGGTTACCTCCGGGGCATCTCGCGATCCCCGCCTTCTCCTAACGACATGTGTCCCTTGCATGGAAAGAAAGAAGGCAGCGGGCTGGCTTACGTTGACTAATCGTTCTGGAGCCTTATCTCTTCCTCAGATTCTGCCGTGTGCCCCTGCGCTTAGGTTTGCTGCCGCCGCCGTGCTCTGCTGAGCTGTTGCCGCCGCGCTCAGGCGAGCTGCAGCCGCTGCGCTCCGGTGGGCCGTTGCCGTCGCGCCCCATACTCCTTGCCTCCTCCTCCGTGTCTGCAACCATGGTTGGCCGCCCTCCTCTGCATCGAGCTCCACAACCCACCTCCGTCTTCCCAAACTCCGGTGGGCTCAGACCGACGAGCTTCTCTGCGCCGGCGAGCTCCTGGGCAGCACATACACGCACCACTCCGGCGGTCGACGAGCTCGTTTCCCCACCCACCAAGGCACCAACGCGGCCTCGCGCCGAGCTTCCAGGGTGCGGCCATGGCTTACCCGCACCACCGCTTACCCGCGCAACCATGTCGCCGCCGCCGCTGCCGTCACCGCTGTGGTCGCCCATGGTGCTCCCTCGCTCCAGCAGCAACAGACGCTGGCGAGCTCCGACGGTCGGCGGACAGCGCAGTCGCGTGCTGCGATGGCGGCGAGAACGAGCTGCGAGGACGGTGACCATGTGCTGCAAACGGCAAACAGTGGTGCACACACACTCCTCAGCATTGAGCTCAACAGCCCCGCCTCCTTCTTCCCAAGCTCCATTATCCCCGCACCGGTGAACTCCTCGACAACACACCCACATCCCGTGCCGGCGGCGGCGATGCTACAAGCGGCATCCGAGTTGCTACGTGCGGCCAGCGGCAGTGCTAAACGGCGTCGTGCGGCCGACGGCGGTGCTACAAGCCTACAAGCGGCGTCGATGCGGCATCTGGATTTGCTACATGTGGCCGGGGCGGTGCTACGAGATCCCTGGCGGTGCTATGTGGGCGTCGGATTTTGCTACAATGCAACAATAGGATTAAATTTGTGCTACAATAGTTTTGTTATTTTTGCTACGATACTATAAAGATTTTGCTACGATATCTTCGACGAGAGTCACAGACGATGTCTTTGGCGAAATCGGTTTTGCTAGAATAGCAAAAATTATTTTTTGCTACAACCGTCCTGTAGTTCTGCTACAATAGAACAAATTTGTTGCTACCAGGTCTCCGGTGAGGTCCCGACAAGGTTTCCGACGAGACCAGTTTTTTTCTTTATATTTTGTCGGCGAACCGTTTTTGCTACAATGCAGCAAACGAGACGTTTTTGCAGCAAAAACGGGAAGTTATGTAGCAAAAGCGGGATTGGAACATTTTTAAGGACACGTGTCGCGCTGGGGACCGGGGGATTCGGGGGAATTATCCCCGGGGGACGGCTAGGACTCCCCCTAACGAAATGCATCCGTCCGGAAGCAATTAGAGTTGTTTACGTACAAGTGCGCTGTCTCCGTCAAATCTATAGCGCTCTCACCATCGAATAGCCGATGCAAAGTCACACTTGATGGCGTCGATCACGAGGTAGTTCGCGAATCGGAATCACTCACAATTTCTCAAACTTGTACACAACCAAACGTTTTAAATATGCAGAGGGCACAACCGTGCAGCGGTTGCGCGACCGTACCTTGGTGATGACACGAAGGATCTCGAACGTACCACTTAGAGCATGTCTAACAGGCCCTGTATTCGCTCGCCCCGTATCGAGCGAATACAGGGCCCTGTAGATTATTTTCGCTTCGATTTCGAAGCCAAAAATTCATCTCGTCTAGCAAACCCCCTACTCCACCCCGTAAATTTAGAAACCAGAAAACGCGGGAGAAATTTTGTTCATCATAGGAGGAGGAGTTCATCATCGATCATTTATCATATACAAAATGCGCGATATTTTATACATCGCGACTTCTACCATACCCGGGGACAACGGCGCTGGCCTCGCCGGAGCAGCGCCGGATCTAGCCTTGGCGCTCCTTGGCGATGAACGCCGCCACGAGAGCGACGTTCTCGGCCGCCTCCGCCTTCGCCGCGGCCTCCGACAGGGCCTTGGCCTTCGCGATGGCCTCCTCCTCCTCCTCGTCGGTCCGCGCGAAGACGAATCCGGCGCCCTCGCCCTCGCCCTCGCCGGATCCGGCGCCGCCTACTCCGCTGCTGCTACCCTCGCCGTCGTCGAAGCGGAGGCGGCGGCGCTCTCCTCCGCTGCTTCTTCCGGTGCCGCCCACGATGACGACGGCCTCCTCCTGCGCACGGCGGCGGCGCTCCTCCTCCTCCTCCTCCTCGCGGACGAAGCCTTCGTACCAGGCCTCGTCCATGTCCGGCGTCGCCGGCCGTTCGTGTTCGTACCGGCCTCCCGGCGCGAAATCCGCCAGGGAATGCAGCACCTCCGCTCCCTGGACAAGGTATCGGAGGACTCCCCTCCGCTTCACGCCGACAGACGTGCGATGCTTCGCGCACCATGCCGCTCGCGCTCGGAGGCGGCGCTCAGCCCGGCCTCCTCCCACGCGGCCACCTCCAAGGCCGGAACGGCGGCTCGAGGAAGCCATGGTGATGGCGGATGCGGGGGTGGGCTTGCGGAAGCGGCGGCGGTGGTGGATGCGGAGGAATTTCTCGTCGGAGTGAGTGGCGGCGCACGGCGGAGCTAGGGTTGCGAGTGGGGGGTTGGACCCCCACTCGCAGCCTTGCCCTGTATTTGTAGGGGGCGGGGGGGGGGGGGCGATTTGACGGGCCCCGTATTCGGCCGATACGGGCCATGCCTAATACGGGGCCTGCTAGACGGCCCGTTTTGACCACACCCCGTATCCCGCCGGAAAAATACGGGGTGCCGGCGATTTAGGGGGTCTGTTAGACTTGCTCTTACCAGACACCGTTAATTAACTGGCAGAGAAGAATTTGATTCAGGGAACAATTGTTTTTTAGCAACTTAACGGGTTTAGGAAAAAAAAAAAAGGCAAACCTCCGCGTCAAAAGTTTCTTCATGGGCAGTATTAGGCGTGGCCCATTTAACAGGTATCGTGTTTTTTCGTTTCGTTTTTAGATATGTCTCGAATTTATATCAATTTTATGTTTTATAAATTAGTTTCAAAATATGATCGAAGAGGTGTACTGGATAAAAAAAATCTGGTACAACAAAATAATTGTTCTCGCACATGAATATTTGTTCATGTGTCTCAAAATAAATGTTCATAGAAAATAAAGGACAATAATATTAGCTAAATAAGTTTAAAATAAATGTTATAGAACACAAAAAAAATAGTGAATATTTAAATATGTGTTGTGTGAGAAAAGGGGAATCTTTTGTTTATGCATGTCAAAGAGAAAAGAAAAAAAGAAAAAATGAAAATAAAATAATGATAAAAATAGAAAGAATGAATGAATAAAAAAAAGTACGAACAAACGAAGATGAAAGGAAAAATGAAAAGAAAAACAAGAGGGAGCTTGCCCAACGGTTAATAAGACTATGGCCCAGTTCTTTTGTCAGCTTAAAAAATAAGTTGTCCCCACCCCAGTTTCTTCTATAAGTCATCCGGCTTATTACTTAAATCTTCTAAGCTAGTCATTCTATAACTAAACTAGAAGCTACAAATAATAAATCGAACAGATATAGGAGAAGCTGGGACGGGGCAGCTTATTTTTTAAGCTATTAAAAGAACTGAGCCATGAGAATGAGCCATGAGAGTAGTAAATAGGGTCTGCTGACCGGCATGTTCGTTCCTGTGGTTGGGCTTTTATTCATGGGTCTTTTTCCTATACCTGTGCTAGTACGTGTGCAGAATAGGTTTTTAATTTGCTCTTTTACCTACAACGACGGATGAGAGACACTAGGAAGTGGGGGAAATTTAGAAAAAAGGGTTCGCTTCGCGAATGGAACCCCGCGCGCATTGTGGTGCTGACACGTATCGTTCTCTCTTTCGTCGCGCGCGTCGTCCTTCTCTTCGTGCTCGACATGTGTCGCTCTGTGGTTGCGCCTCGTTCTCTCGCCCGAACAGTTTTTCTCTTTATTTTTTCAAAACCGAAACTTTAGAATGAAATATCTTGAGAACCATTGATACAAATTACGAACCGTTTTCACTTTTGAGCTCCTCGCATCGAGATCTTCAAAACTAGACCCCGTGTTGATAGGTTTCGACAAACTATTTTTTTTACATCCGGTTCTGTATAGTTTGTACATCCGGTAGCACTGTGGTTGTACATTTCTATTTTTTTATATCTCCGGTTTGTACATCTCTAATTTTATACATCTCCACTTTTTTTACATCCGGTAGCACTGTGGTTGTACATTTCCAGTTTTGTACATCTCCAGTTTCATACATCCGATACCAGTGTGGTTGTACATTTTCAGTTTTGTACATCTCCAGTTTGTAAATCTCCAATTTTTGTACATCCAGTAGCAACGTGTGTATATCCAGTAGCAACGTGTGTATACATCCAGTAACAATATGGTTTTACATCCTGTGTAGTTTCTGCACCATCGAGCCGGAGCTGGGGCCGACACGGCTGGCCGCGGCGGTGCCAGCGACGGTGAGCCTAGAGCGAGCTGGCCGCGGCGGAGGGCGGCGGAGGCGAGCAACATACTTATCTTGGGGGGGGGGGGGGGGGGGGTGCGGGTCGCCGTCGCCGGAGAAGGAGCAATGGTGGGGTAGCTTAGAGGGATGGCCAGCCGGGGTCGGCGGACCGGCGGAGGAGGCGGCTAGGGTAGGGCAGTGCAGCAAGGCGTCGCGGAGAGTGCCGGCAGGCGGTTAGGCCGGTGCAGGACGACGGTTCTAGGGGCGTTGAAGCCGCCGGAGATGGGGAAGAAGATGCGCTCGTTCGCTAACTCGCAGTCGTCCCGTACGATCTGCAAAGACAATTTCCAAATTTGTTTTTGCTACCTCATAGGCCACCACGTGGCACGCTAGCGTACGTCTGGTACCCTTCGCGTAGCGATACCCGGAAGTGGGTGCATTAGATTAATTTTCTCTAAGAGCTTTATTTGGGCCTAGTTGGTTGTCACTACTGGCTGCTTGGGTCTATGGTCCAGTTTATTTTATTTTTGTCGTAACGCGTAAAGACTCAACAACAAAACATGAAACCCACACAAAAAAAGAGGTGAAAAAAACTAAAACTAGTTACATTCAACAATTTTTTTTATTTTCAACCCGACTTATAATTTTAAAAAACTAAATTGCAGCCTAACTTGCAACAGAAGAAAAGTCCAAGTTGCAACTAAAAAAATCTCAGTTGCAACCCAAGTTGTAACTGACAAAAATCTTAGTTGCAATGCGAGTTGCAACTTAAAAAAAAACTCAGTTGCAACTCGACATGCAGCTGGGAAAAAAATTGCAACCGAAAAAAACTCAGTTGCAATCAGACTTGCAGCTGGAAAAAAAATTACCTGCAACCGGACTTGCATGTGGAAAAAGTCAGTTGCAGCCCCACTTGCAACTGAATTGAAATCTCAGTTACAATCCAAATTGCAACTAAAAAATCCCACTCACAAGAATTGTTTGTGGAGTCATGGCGACTTGATGTTCGAGAGATTGTTCAGCTCACTGGGGACACAAGATTTACCAAGGTCTGGCCCCTCGCGATGTAGGTAAAGACCTACTCTTGCTAGATTAATATTGATGATAGACTCGATTACAATGTGGTGATTCCGCTACTCGGGTATCGAAATCAAAGGACCTCGGCTGCTCTAGCTTCTTCTAGCATGTTTTGACAATCTAGGAGCTCCACTTATATACACGAGGGCTCCCAGGGTTACAATTTGTCTCTAGGTTGTTTTGGAGGTCGGAGTCCCAACAAGAACCTAGTAATCTTCGTGTCTTCCAAGTTGGGACTCCGTCTTGTAGTTGGACTCCTTCCTACGAGTCCTTTGGAAGCGGGTCGGTCCAGTCTGGGGTGTCCTTCGGGGACCTCGCAGTCTGGGGGTCCTTCGGCGACCTCGCACTACCTGTGGGGTCATTTGGGGACCTCGCACAGTCGGGGGGGGGGGGGGGGGGGGGGTCCTTCGGCGACATTGCACAGTATTGGGGGGGGGGCCTCGGGACCTCGCATAGTCTGGGGGGTCGGGGTCCTTTGAATGCCTGCTAGTCTAGGTCCTTCAACGAGCTTGCCCAGTCTGGGTCCTTCATGGAGCTCGCCCAGTCTGGGTCCTTCTTGGACCCGCTAGCTCCTTGTCGTCTTGCTAGCCTACCCGGTTGGGTATTCCCCCCGATAGTATCCCCCATATTTAGCTTGGGCGCAACCTTGGTGTGGGCTTCATTTTTCTCTGCTTGTCTTTGTCAATGTGAGGTTGTTTGGAAGAAGTCGCCAGGTGCATCTCCATGGTAAATTCCTGAAATAAATTATAACAGGTTATGTGTTCAAAACTCACCAAAGGAGGTACACAATGATTATCCTTTCCTAAGAGGGGAACCCCCGCCTCACAATTATCAATCTTAGGTTCTTCTGAAAAAAGTGTGATCTAACATAATGAGTGAAAATGCATCTGAGACTTCAGCTATCAGCCATGCATGCATCTAGAGCTTCACGAATGGGATAACTATTTGTTGGCCTAATCCATCCATAATTACAGTTATCAGTGAGGAGACTGAACTTCATTATAAATTTGGAGTTTTAGTTATATTTTCCATTAGTCATTTCATTTATTAGGTGGGGGGAGGGGTCAGTGCCCCCCCCCCCCCCTCAGTTGTGCAAAGCTTCAGCACTGCCGATGTATTGAACAACTTTTCCTCGTTATACATAGCTCCGCCAGTGTCCCTTGTAGAGAAGATTCAGGTGTGCCCAAGATGCGGAGCAGAAGCTCAGCAACGCTGAAACGATTTCCCAGCAAAATAAGCAACACGTTGAAGGCTTGCTCGGCAAAAATGACCACAATTCATGTGAAAACACTATGGAAATTGTCTGTTCAACAGTACGTAACCCAAATGAGTGTTACTGTAGTAATGGTTATTGTTTGATAAATATCCACGCTACCGAAGTTATATCACAAATATTTTTTCCTATAATTTTACATGGAAGTAGCATGTTATCAGATCTAAATATGTCATCTACAAATCCAACTTCCGAGACAAATTTATGACTACTGAAAACCTGATCCTATTTATTTTCTCTCCCGCTTTGGAGTAAAGGCATACTAATTACTCATTTTTGTATTTTTGGTTGTGAGCAATGGAGCATGTTTTGAGTCACCATTTAAATATGTCATTTATGAAAAATAGTGATTACTGTAAGTATGACCTTATTTTTTTTCTCTCTCCCTTTGGCAGTATAGGGACACTAACTGCTCATTTTATTTATTTATTGGTTGATAGAGATGATGAAAGCATGCTAATTTTAATTTAGATATTACTTGTATTCATCTTTGTCTCGGCAAAAAGGACACCAACAACTACCACTACAAACCATCATGTTTACTTGCCCATGCCCACAATCAATCCTGTATCGGCTCATTTTTGTATCGAAAGAACATAAACACTATTATTAAGTAATTGATTGGTACAAAATTATTTTACAATCTACAATTCTACTTGCTCAGCGAGAGCATAAGCCATTAACAAAACATGTTCATAATAGCTATGCAGAGGCCAGGTGTAATGCTTAAAACTCTTAAGTAATAAAATCCCTTTATCTAAAAAAAACAAAACATGTTCATAATAGCAATACAAACTGAAAAATTGAAGCTCTAGATGCATAGCTGATAGCTGAAGTCCCAGATGCATTTTTGTTCACTATTTCAGATCTTCCATTCTTTCAGAAAAAACATATGGTCACATTAGATATGTTAATTGGGTGAATTCTCACATGTCCTTGATACGTTGCTTAGGTTGATAGACGCTACAGAATTGTTTGTGTTGTTCGGAGAGATGTGCTTGTTGTGATACAATTATAATATGGATGAGTTAGAACGACTTGTTTATCTGAAGAACCTAAGATTGATCATTGTGTGCCGAGGCTTCATTGCTGACGGCAATGTGTCTCAAAATAAATGTTTATATAAAATAAAATAAAAATAAAATAATAATATTATTAGTTAGATAAGTTCAAAATAAATGTTCGTTTACAATAATTCATTGCTGACGGCAATGTGTAATTTTTCTCTGATTTTTTTATGTTGCATACATGCGAAATGTAACAAAATGGTATGAGTTTTGTTGTGCAAGAAGACCCGAAATGTCGCAAGGTTTTCTAGGTATTTGGTACAAGTTGTGTTTTCTTAGGTTTTTCAATGTTGGCTTACGTGTCTTTCAAAATTTGGCAAACACATTTTTTGTTGTTGCAATAGTTGCTGATTTGTTGCAAATGAATCCACACAAAAAATGTTGGTTAACAACTGGTTGCAATACTTTTATCAAAATGCGGGAAATCATTTTGCATCGTTATAACATCTTCATTAGTAAAATGTTGTGAAAATTGTTACAAAACAACTGATTTGTTGCATTACTATTTGAAATGTTGCGAAACTTTGTTGCATTTCTTGTAACATCTTCTAAAAAATATTGTCATATTTGTTGTAGTATTCGAAAAGGACCCATTTTCCACCCGTTCGGCCAACCGTCGGCTAGCGCTGGCCTAGATATATATTGCTAGATCTTTTTTCTCGATTACTAACCAAATATGCCTATGTAAACTTTCATGTTTCGTGCCTACTCCCTACTTACTACAGTACGCAATATGAATGTTCTCTCGCAAAATGGGAGGGGCGAGGCAGCGCGCCATCAGTAATCTAGTTGTGTGCAGCCTGATAAGCTGTATGCTAAGTGGAAGGACTACGTGGACTGTTGGCATAGCGTCGCTCTGTGGAGCTGTCTCGCCATAGCCCAACCCGTTGTGTGCGTTGAAAGTTTGATCCGCGGCAAATCCTCTTGCGTCCTGGCCCGTCACTACTAGTGCGATCGTTTGAAGGTCGACGTTTTGAGTCATGGCGCCGTACTGCACGTAACACGGCATGCGCTTCATTGTCCTCATCGTCTTGGGCGGACGGCAACGCAAAAGCATGAGGTGAGAGTAGGCTGGGGCGGTAGCCCCCATAGATGTTCCACCGCCGGTTTGACGACGGCGGCGACGGAGCCGTTGGGAGCTGGACCTTCTGGTGCCATGCCAGAACACCATCAGGGTCCGGCCGCGAGTACTGCCCTCTCGTGTTGTACTTGTATAAGCAATCGCCCAGCATGTAGCACAGCATCTCGTATTCGTCTAGCCAGGCGGCCCTCGGCTGATCCTCGTACTGGCGGCCCCAAGCGTACGGCGACGCGGCAGCCTTTCTACGGCCATGGTCGACGTCGACGTAGAAAGTGTAGCGCAGCTCCCAGTTCAGCCGCCCGTGGTTCTTGCCGTCGAGCCGGCCCAGCCGCGGCATGACCCAGAACTCGACCTTGGGGCGTTCCGGAGAGACGACGACGTAGTTCACGGTGAGGCCGAGCCGGCCGCCGCGCAGCTCCAAGACGTCCACCAGCGCCTCGTCCCTGGGGTCTAGGTACTCGTCCGGGAGGCGGTATGTGCAGTGCGCCTCGCTGGCCACGTCGACCACCAGCATCCCCTTGTGGTTCCCAACGAAGTCCAGTTCGTCGCCGGTCACCAGGTACAACTTGCCATCGATGAGCACGGGCGGCACGTCGTGAACCTGGCGGAACGGGACAAGACGCGGGTGCTTCCTCCACCCGCGGCTGTCGCCTAAGGTATACACATCCACGTAGTGGCCGCCACTATCGTCTCCTAGCTCCTTGAAGGAGACCCGGAACAGCTTGTACTCGCCGGTGGACGGGCTGAACCCCAGGAGGAAGAGGTACCGGTCCATCTCTTCGAAGGGGGACGGAGGCGGCGCCTGGGGCAGCGCCAGCGTCTCGCCGGTGGCCGGGTTGCACAGCACCGCCGGGGCAACGCCGTGGGCGGCGGGGCCGAAGCAGATGAAGCCGTTGCAGACGTTTGTGGCGACGTGACCCGTGCACATGGAGTCCGTGAGGCGGCACATGTGCTTCGACGAGGTGACGCTGTAGATACTGGGCTGGAGGCTACAGCCGGGCACGCGGTTCGCCGTCACGAGTAACGCCTCCGCGCCGCCGGGCGAGGGCACGGCGTGCTCCGCGGCGTGGAGCTTGGGGAAGGAGGGGTCCTCCGCGCCGCCGCGCCACTGCTTGGAGAGGCAGCTGGAGCGGGCCACGTCCCTGGTCGGCAGCTTCAGCAGAATCTTCTGCACCAGCTTCGTCGGGATGTCCCTGCTGCCAGCTTCAGGTAACTCCCGACGCCGTGGTCGTCTCATCGTTCGTCCGGTCGAACTCGATCGATCCGGCTGAGATCAGGGGATAGCAGAGTTCTTCCTATTTATGGCTTCCTTGGGCGTACGTATTCCCGAGTCCGATAGGGTGTGGATCAATGGCTTGCCTAAATCGAACGCTAGCTGAAAGCTCCAACTGAACCTGAATCGGAACTTTACACACCGGTGTTAGTTAACTAAACCCGCTCCGATTCAGTCCTACTGTCCAAGGCTCCTCGCATACATATATGAGGGGCTTTCCAATAGGTGAGCCAATGTGTAGACTTTTTTTTTTTGGAAAGTTCAGTTTGTTCATTTTTTCGGACACGCCGAATTGCGTGACGGATGTATAGATAGAAAGAAGAGTACAGGAGAGGGTCAAAACCCTTACAAAGCCGTAAGAAACAGGGAGTACATACAGAGGGGCAGTCTTACACCTGTGCGACGGCAACTATGCCCAAACGCCTAAACTATCTCCAGAGAGTCGAAAGCCCGGTCACGCCTGCCAGCTTCCAGAGGTGCGCCTCATTCGCGATGCTGGAGCAAAGGGCAGGCACTGTGGATCTCTTGGCTTCAAACACGCGGCTATTCCGCTCAAGCCAGAGCTTCCAAGTCAATAAGAGAACCAGGCTGTCAAATCCCTTGCGGCGTGACTTACCCAGCCTGAGGCGCGCTTGCTGCCACCAGGGAAGGAGTCGCCGTTCGGGACAAGGGTCGTGATGCCGCATCTGGACAGAATCTCCCTCCATACCAAACCTGAGAACGGGCAGCTGATCACAAGGTGAGTCGCCGTCTCCGGGGCGCCATCGCAGAGGGGGCAAGTGGTGTGGCTGGGGAGGCCATGGCGCACCCTGCGATCCGCCGTCCAAAGTCTACGATGCAGCATCAGCCAGGTGTGAATTGCATTTGCCCGGCGCCCATGTCTGCCAGAGCAGCCTGCCGCAGGGGAAGGACTCCATGCCGAGGAAGAGCGCCCTGTAGGCCGAAGCCGCGGTGTAGACCCCGTCACTGGTCCACTTCCAACCAGCCGGTCATCGTCTTCGTTGAGAGGAGGGAGCGCGTCGAGCCGGTTGAACAGGAGTAGCAACTCAGACAAGACGGGCACGATGAGGATGCCGGTGACGTCGCGTATCCACGCATTATCGGTGAGGCCCTCCCGAACCGAACGACGGGATGCGATCGACACGTCCACCGCCGCCACGAGGTGCGGCGCGAAGGACTGAATAGATCAGCCATCAAGCCATCGGTCCCTCCAAACCTAGAAAAAGCTCCGTTCCCAATCTGCGTTGTGGTGGAGGCATGAAAGAACCCCTCTAAGACGGGGTCCGATATGCTGGGCAGCGCTGTCCAGCTACGATCAGAGCGGCGCAGCCATGCCCACCGGAGACGGAGCGCCCATCCCAAAATCTTCAAGTTGGGGATGCCGAGGCCGCCATAGTCCACTGGCCGGGATACAGAGTCCCACGCCACCATGCATTTTTTTTAAGTACTCTTAGTAACAATCTCGAAAAAAAACTGATAATCTATTTCATGAGTGCACACTACCATGTCTTACACCGTGCTTTCGCACCGTCAGATCAAAATCGAGCGGACTCCTCGTGAGCGTGTGTTAGCGAAAGTTTCGGAGCGCGAGTCCAGCCAGCAATACTTATCCGCACCACAACGTTTGGATTTCCCCCTTGACCAGGAGACCCCGACTAATCTCTTACAGCCAGATTTGAGCACCGAACAATGACCACGGCTACATCGTCAGCATCGGTGTTTGATCTGACGAACTATTTTCGTTCCCCGGTGCCAACTCCGGTACTCCTCTCATTCTGCTTCTCCCCATGCATCCTCACCTCAGACCAAGCTATCCCCGAGGTTGGTGTGCCACTCCACGTGAAGGCTGCTCACATGATGGGCTATGAGAAGCTTTTTGGCGGCCCGTCAGCTCGCTCGGTCGCACCAC